>WOXC01003085.1:0-108815 GCA_011680675.1 Gymnobelideus leadbeateri | reverse complement strand
AAGGAAAATTGCCCTGATGTTTTAGATCCAGAGGGCAAAATAGAGGTTGAAAGAATCCACAAATCACCTCCTGAAAAAGATCCAAAAAGAAAACTCCCAGAAATATTATAGCCAGGCTCCAGAATCCCCAGATCAAGAGAAAATACTACAAGCAGCCAGGAAGAAACAATTTCAATATTGTGGAAACACAATCAGAATAGCCCAGGACCTGGCAGCTTCTACACTGAGGAGAAGGGCATGGAATATGATATTCCAGAGGGCAAAAGAACTGGGAATGAACCCAAGGGTCACCTACCCAGCAAAACTGAGTATCTTGTTTAGGGGAAAATATGGTCATTCAGTGGAATAGAGGACTTTCAAGCATTCTTGAGGAAAAAACCAGAATTGAATAGAAAATTTGACATCCAGACACAAGAACAAGAGATGCCTGAGAAGGTAATCAGGGAAAAGAAATCAAAAGGAACTTATCAAAGTTGAACTATTTACATTCCATATGGAAAAGCAATATCTGTGACTGATGATATCTTTCCCACTATGAAAATAATGGAAGAAGGGTGTGTGGTCATACGAATACATATGTGAATGTGTGTGTATATGGTTACAGTTATATATGGATAGAGGGCATAGGTTGAATTTGTTGGGAAGGGAGAATACTCAAGGGATGAAATTATGAGGTGAGAGAGGAAAGTGGCAAGAGGAGATGGGGAGAGACATGGTAGGGTAAACTATCTCATGTAGGGGAAGTGGGTGCAAAGGAAGGGGAGAATAAGGAAGGCTAAAAAGGCAAAACCACATTCACATTGAATTTGGTTCAGGGAGAAAATGACATACATACTAAATGGGATATCTCAACCTGCAGCAGGATAGGGGGAAGGGGGATGAGAGGAGGGATGATGGATGGGAGGGCATCCTTGGGGTGAGGGGAGGTTGGAAGTGCCCACTATAGAAGAGGGACAGGATCATGTAGGGAATGGACCAGGTGGGGGGTGGGATGAGTGGGAGGGAATTATAAGCAGCCTTGAACAATATATCTACTATGATAATGTTTTGCATAGCTAGACATGTACAACATATACTGAATTACTTATATCCCAAGAAGGAATGGGTGACAAGGGAGGAAGGAAATGGATCTGAAATTCAAGGTCGTAACATTAAATGTTTCAAATATATATAAATACTATTATTAATACTCTTTTGCCTGTAATTGGGAGATAAGATGTGCAGGCATTGGGACACAAAGATTCATCTTCCTCTAATGGAAAAGTCGATGGGGGTATGGGAGAAGGTATGGGAGAGAGCAGATTGGAGGAAGCGATATCTTGTGGGACTGCTATTCTGGGAGGTTGGGTAGGGGAATAATGGGGGGAAAATGATTGTAACTCAAAATCTGGCGGAAATGAATGATGTAAAACAGAAGTTAATTAAAAAAAAAAAAAGAAATACATTGATAAACTGTACCCTGTGCAGAGAAAGTGAATGACCAAGGTACTAGGAATATTTAGCCTAAAGAAGAAAAGAAAGGGACAACATGATAGTTACATACCAATAAATGATGGGCTAGCATGTGAATGAAGGAGAAGAATTATATATGGTTTAGGAGTTTTACCATTGGAATGGGCTGTCTTATGTGGCACTGAGCTCCTTGTCACTGAAAATGTTCAAGCAAAGTTTGGCTACTAGCATAAGGTTGACAATCTGAATGTTGCCATAGAAATGTAGGCCAGTGGTTAAAAGCTATATCCTGCCCCTTTAGAATTTCTCATTGAATAAATGCATGGATGAATAAATAAATTGCTGAATGGGAAGCATTTATTAAGCACTTTCTATATGCAAAGAACTATGCTAAGTGCTAAGAGTACCAGGTCTTTAGTGTTAAGGAGTTAATGTTCTAGTGATGTAGACAGCACATATAGGAGATTTTAGCTGTTAGATAAAAAGCCTCAGTGGTCCTTATGGTACAGGAGCAAGGCAGATAGTCATACATCTTCCCTAGAGTCATTTTTATTAATAAAACTATATCTGTTTCTGATGTTGAGTCATTTGATGGTGCCAAGGACTTTTTGAGAACTTTCTTTTCTGAGCCTTTGATATTTGTGGCTGCTGGAGGGAGAGGCTGTAGCACCTGCAAAAGCAGTTACCAGGTTATTTCCCTACATGATGAGCTATTGAAGGAGTCTAGAAGCGGTGTCAGTAGTGAGTGGCAGTAAGTCAACACTTGGTGGTAACCAGGATGGCAGGATGCTTCTCTGCAGGTATTATACCCCTGGAGGATGGCTCTATGGCAGAGCTAGTTATCTAGGACATGAGAGCTGAGAAGAGTTTACTCGCCCCAATATAAACATGAAGTGAGTCTCAGGGCATCTGTATTGAGGGTTGGGTGAGGAAAGGACAGTCCTCAGTAAAAAAGGCTTTTACTTAAGAAATTTACCTGTGCTGACTAAATTTGGTTATGGGCCTGGCTAGTAAAAGAGCTAAAAACATACTGTTGTTCTGAAATATATTTTGGCCTGATCAGTCTCACAAAAGATTGATAATGACCAATACAACACTAGCTGATGGAAACTATAGCTCAGCAAAGAGGAGTCCCAGAAACAGGTGACAGAAGAGTCTCTGTAGAGAAGTTAAAAATTAGCAGCTCAGGAGTCAGAATAGAATGTAAAAAGACACCACAGGAAACTGAGTCAAAAGAGCTGTAAAAGCCATTCTAGCTGGGACACAACCATAGGAGTATGAGTTTCTGGGGAAATAAATAACGCTGAGAAATCTCTGGGAGATTATAACCTTTTGTACTTGGGAGAATTTTTCTTTCCTTCCTTATTTACCTTTCTATTCTGTTTAATTAAATCTTTTGTTTGAATCCCCGTCATTAGACTTGATCTGATAAAAAGTGATATCCTGGTAGGGGCTCAGAGTTACATCCTTGAGTCCTGAGTCTTTCTAAACGCTACCTACTAAGACTCAAAACCCTCTGAATATCCCAACAATATCATGAACCTGAATGTAAAAGGGAGACTGAAAAGAGCCCCTCATCAAGGGGACCTTAGGCTATGCTGATCAATCAGGGCATTATGGTAGAGGACATTTTTACATTAGATGGGAAATTGAACTGAATAACTTGAAAAAGTTCCTTCCAACTCTAAGATTCTATCATTCTTTGGGGGATAGGGATGCCCCTCCAGTGACAACTCTCATGACAACATAGGTGGCAAAGTGCCCACCAGCCAGAAGGCAGAAAGGAGACTGGACAGAGGTTTTAGCAGCTTCCATAGCAAAAAAAGCAAAGGGTCCCCCAGGGATGGGGGCTTAAATGGTGAGAAAGAAAACAGATGGAAGGGGATTTTAATGGCAGAGAATGGCTCAGATTCAAGAAGTTTATGGGTTTATGTCATGGGATAATAAGATCATAAATGTAAAGCTAGGAGAGATCCCAGAGAACATTTAGTCATAGAGGCAGCTTATGTGGCATAATGGCTAGTCATCAGCTTGAGGTCAGGAAGATCTGAGTTCAAATTCTATCTCAGAGACTTACTCGTTACTTAACCTCTTGTTGGCTTCATTTTCCTCATCTGTAAAGTGGGGGTGATAAAAAATTAGTATCTACCTCACAAGTTTGCTATGAGAATCAAATGAGATAACATTCACTTATCCATCCATGTAGATGTCTTTACACACACACACACACACACACACACACACACACACACACACACACCTACCTATAATTTTGTAAGCCTTAAGAAATGCTTTTTTCTAGTCCTTCATTTTACAGAGAAGGAAAGTGAGGTATCCTGTATCAGAAATAGGATTAAAACCAAGGTCCACTGATTCTTAATATTGTCATGTGAGGTTTAATGTCCTTACACAACAATATTAAATTTCAATAAGTAATTATTGCAGACTTATTTACAAATTTCTTTTTGCAGACTTATTTACAAATTTATTCTTTGTCATGCCTCCTAGGACTGTTGGCAATGACCTAAGGGTCCTGAGCTGCAGAAATGCTTAACGGAGCTCTGCTCTAAAGTTGTTGAGGAGGACTGTCTAAATTGAAACACAGGGGTCAGAACTCTTGGCTGCATTTCCAGCATCACTTCCCTATTTGCCTTGGAATACAGTTTAATCCCTGGAGTGCATCATAGCCATCCCCAAAGTGGGGATGACAAATGTGGCTTCCTGTGAGCAAAGCATGGTTTAAGAGCCTTGGATGAGAAACTCTCTATAAGTATTTTCTATACAAATAATGTCCAATTAAAAAGTTTTTGTCCTGTAAAGCATGCTTTATTAGGAAGCACAGTTTCCTGTACATGGCCCTACTTGTACTTTCAAAGCTAAGTCAACTATTCTTTGTTTTCCCTTTTCCTTTAATTGGGAAAAACCTGAACTTTGCATCTCCGTGTTTCCATAATTTGAATGGAGTAATAATCCCCTGAAAGTCCACAAGGGTTATTATAACCAAAAGGGAAAAAAACCACAAAGCTCTAACAAGAAATGACCAGAATTGGAACAATCGGGGCTTTACCCTTAAACTGTGGGATTTCTGTCACTTCCTTTCTTGGCCATTTCCCAGGCAACTCTGCCAAGAGAAATAAAGATAGGAGCTCCAATGCAAAATCTTCCTAGGTAATGACAAATATTAAAAACAAAAAAAAATCTTCCAGTCCAGAACAGCAGGGAAACATCCAGAGAGAACACAGAGGGAAGCCTGCTGAATCATTTCCCCAGGAGAAGATGGTTTCCTTAAAGCAATTTCAGATTGAACAGACACCTATTGGCCTTGGTGAATTTCATTCTCGTGATTTTGAAGGACTTTCTCAGGTAATTTCCAAATGTCTGCTCTCAATGTAAATTTCTTCTGCCTCCTCTGTCATCTCCTTCTCCTCTTCCTTCTTTTTCTAATCCTTTTCCCTCTCTTCTTTTTCCCTCTTCCTCATGATCATCACTACCATCATCATCAGACATAGCTAGGCACCTTTTTGCCTATGGCACTGTATAAGACATTGTGTAAGGAGAATTATACAGACCTCCCTTGTCCTTTGGAGAGCTCACAAGCTAAGAAATGGGCAATACACACACATGTAGATACACACACAGAGAGAATTGTCCAAACTACAGTGCAAACATTTAAATAATAGAAAACCATGGCAATAGAGTATGTTATTTATCTCATACAAGTCAAGGACAAATGTATTTGTAAACATTTAAACAATACAAAACCAGGCAATGAAGTATGTTATTTCATCTCGTACAAGTCAAGGATGAATTTGGAGTAGGGAGAATAGGAAAAAACACAATACTAGAAATACCCTTCTAGACAGGGGAAGGAAAGTCAGTTCTCATCCAATCAACCCAGGAAGTCTGCTGGCAAGAGACAAAGGAAAACGTCATAGTATGGAAAGACCCCTGGCCCTGAAGTCAAACCCTGCCTATGCCACTCACTCCCTGTGGAACCTTGAGCAAGCAAGCCACTTGAATTCCCTAGACATTAGTTTCCTTATCTGTAAAATGAGAGAGTCAGTCCAGATGGTTGCTGAGATTTCTTCATGTTCTGTATCTATGTTCCTATGATCCTCAGATGGTATTTTAGGAGCTATCAGAATGACAGGGCAAAGTTGAGTTCAGGGTGAGGATGGTGGAAGGGGTATTTAGTCAAACCTGTGGTAAAACTTGAGAAAAAGCTAAAAAAAATTTTTTTTAAGTTTAGAGCAGATTACCTAGGAAGAAAGGGAGTATTTGGCAGGGTCAGAGGAAAAGTCAAAGGCGAGAAGTAATTCTGGGTGTCCTCATGAGGGGTTTTGATGCCAAGGGTGAGGACCCTGGCCTTCATCCATAATGTTATCAAAAGTCACTATAGAACCTTTGGGTGTGGTTCAAGCAAGAGACAGAGAAAACAACTTGGGTGTGGCAGTGAGAGCTAACAAATTGGCAGGGAAGTTGGCAAAGAAAAAGTTACTATTTGAGGTGGGAACCAAAGGATATCCAGCGTTACTCTTCCTTAGAGAGGCATGGTGGCTGGGCTTGGACTCAGGAAAACCCAGGTTCAAATATCACCTTTGATGCTTACCAACGTCACTTCTCGAGTATGACTTAGAAATCTTATTTTGAAGTCAAAACGTACTCCCCAAAGCTCTTGCTTAGAGGGGAGCTAAAAGTGAAGCATCTCATGGTAAGGACACTTGTATCACCTGTCTTATTGTCTCTGATTTGTTCTAAAACTGTGCACCATACCTCTTCCCCACTAAAGGCTCTGACTGCCTATTTGTCTACCCACCTTTTGACACATCTCACTCACACTTCACCATAGTTCCATTTCTCATTTCCTTCACCTCCATTCTTTATACTTCATCCCAGTCTTTATCTCTACTGTTCCTAACACTTAATCTGTTTCTTTCCCTCACTAACATGGTCAGCTGCCTTTCTCAACTGTCAGGCATCTCTTGGATCCTGGTATTCCTGGCCCCAACTCACTTCACCATTAGATGTAATCTCCCCTATATCTACTCCTCAATTAAACTCCAATGATTTCTCTATGGAATCTTGCCAGGCTTCTATCCCTACTCTGTTTCAAGGCTAGTCATGCTACTAACAAAGAGCATCCATCCAGATACCAGGCATGTGGTACCCGCAAGAGTCTGATGAAGGACTAAGGAATTCTCAGCCTTGCTCTAGTTTCCCCAGGGGAGACTTCTGGAGCCTCTCTTCCATGGAGAGTTAAATCAAGTAATAAACTGGGGTTGCTCAGCACCATTTCTGACTGAACTTGAACCCTAATACAGGGTCCTATTTAGAGGTCCTTGGGATCAGGGATCATTCCAAAGTGAAACTCTGCAACAGCTTTGTAATGGAACAGGATTCCCTCAAAATAGAATCAAATTATTCCTCACAGCTTCTACCATGGGTACCTCATCTGTAGACTTTGTGCTTGCAGAATAGTGTTTTACGATAAATGAATAGTGTTTTACAACAGTGCAGGTGTGTGTTGGGGCCAGCTTCTATGGATTTATAAAAGCCAATTGTTAAATTTTCAGTTTCATGGTTTTCACCTTGAAAATTGGCAAATGCCACAAATCAGAGATTGATTTATTGTTTGGTTGTATCCAGACTCTAAATTGAAAAAATAATGGCCACCCAATTTATGTAAAAGGGAACTCTGAACAAACTTTGAAGCTACAGAACCCACAAAATGACACAGAGAAGCTAACCTCCCACTGACGACAGCCGGCAGCCCAGCAGGAATCGGCCAGCTCAGTGCTCTGGGGGCTGACCCTGACCCCAGCCCCATGGTGGGCCAGCAGCCAGCTGGAGGGACTTCAGAACACCAGCAGCTGTGGCAGTTTCCAGAATTATCAACATATAGATGCCAAGGACAAAGTGAGAGATCAGTGCAGTATGGACTTTGGGACCCACTACTGCATTGGCCTCTTTGCCCCAGGGTGAGAAGCTATTGAGACACCACAGTGCATCTGAGCCACATTGCAGCTTCAGCTCCTGGCCTGCAAACTGTAGGGGGACCAGGCAACCAGTCTGGGGGGTAATCGCTCTTGCTTTAATCTTCTTGGATCTGGATTGCCATCTGGGGTGGAGGTCCTGGGGTGTGTGACCAGCTTGTCAGAGCATGTGGAGGATTCATGGAGGGCACCCAACTAATACCTCTGGCAGCTAAGAAAACCCCAGCATTTGGGACGTAAGCTTCCCTGGCTGGTGGCAGAGTCCTAGTTGGCAACAAGCCCAAAAGTCAAGTAATTGAGTGGCAACATGCCTAGGCAAAGGAAACAAAACAAACAGAAAAATTCAACATTAGACTGCTATTTGGGGGGCAAAGAGGATCAAAGCATGGAGCAGGAGGAGGAATGGGAGGTCAGAACTCCTGCACCAAAAGCCTGAAATGAAAAGACAAGCTGGTTACATAGAGGACCTTAAGAAGAAGATAAAAGAAGTGGAGGAAAAATTGGGAAGAGAAATGAGAAAGATGCAAGAAAAGTATGAAATGAGAGTCAACAGCCTGACTGAGGAAAATAACACCTTAAAATATAGACTAACTCAAATGGCAAAAGAGGCTCAAAAAGGCAATGAGGAGAAGAATGCCTTAAAAAGCCAAATTTGCCACATAGAAAAAGAATCTCAAAAGCTTGCTGAGAAGAATCATTCCTTCAGATTTAGAATGCAGCAAAGGGAAGCTAGTGACTTTATGAGAAATCAAGATGTTGTTAAACAGATCCAAACAAATGAAAGAATAGAAGGCAATGTGAAATATTTCATGGGAAAAACCACGGACCTGGAAAATAGATCCAGGAGAGAGAATTCAAAAATTATTGGACTACCTGAAAGCCATGATCAAAGAAATCATCCTTCAAGAAATTCTCAAGGAAAACTGCCGTGATGTTTTAGAACCAGAGGGCAAAATAGAGGTTGAAAGAATTTATCGATCACCTCCTGAAAAAGATCCCAAAAAGAAAACCCCCAGGAATATTATGGCCAGGTTCTGGAATTCCCAGATCAAGGAGAGAATATTGCAGGCAGCCAGGAAGAAACAATTTGAATATTGTGGAAACACAATCAGGATAACACAGGATCTGGCAGCTTCTGCATTAAGGGATCAAAGGGTCTGGAATATGATATTCTGGAGGTCAAGGGAGCTAGGATTAAAACCAAGAATCACCTAGCCAGCAAAACTGAGTATCATGTTTCAGGGGAAAATATGGTCATTCAGTAGAATAGAGGACTTTCAGGCATTCTTGATGATAAAACCAGAGTTGAATAGAAAATTTGACATTCAGATATAAGAAGCAAGAAAAGCTTGAAAAGGTAAACAGGGAAAAGAATTCATAAGGAACTTCTCAAAGTTGAACTATTTACATTCCTACATGGAAAAAGGATAATTGTAACTTATGAAACTTTTCTCAGTATGAAAATAGTTGGAGGGAGTAGAAGGTGTATGAATACATATGTGAATGTGTGTATATATGTTGACAGGTATACATAGATAGAAGGCACAGGACCAATTTAACAGGAAGGGATGATACTTAAAAGGTGAAATTAGAGGTGAGAGAGGAATATAATGAGAGGAGATGAGGAGAGACAGAATGGGGGTAAACTATCTCATATGAAAGAAGCAAGGGAAATGGTTACAATTGAGGGGAAGAACAGGAAGGCAAAAGGGAATGGATCAACCTTATTCACATTGAATTTGGCTCAGGGAGGGAATGACATACACACTAAATAGGGTATCTCACCCTATAGGAGAGTAGGGGGGAAGGGGATGAGAGGGAGGATAATGGAAGGGAGGGAAGGCTGCGGGGGAGGGAATTTGGAAGCACCCACTTTTGAAAAGGGACAGGACCAAAGTAGAGAATGGAACAAGTTGGAGGTGGGATAGGAGGAGGGAAATATAATCAGTTTTTTATAATATATCTACTATGGTAATGTTTTGCATAGCTACACATGTACAACCTATATTGAATTGCTTATATTCCCAGTAAGGGTGGGTGACAAAGGAGAAAGGGAATGAATCTGGAATTCAAAGTTTTAAAACCAAATGTTTTTTTAAAAACCAATATATATATATATATATATATATATATATACACATACTATTATTAATACTATTTTACATGTAATTGGGAAATGAGATGTATAGGCCCTGGGGCATAGAGATTCACCTTGCCCTACTGGAAAAGTCGAAGGGGGTATGGGAGAAGAGATGGGAGAGAGCAGATTGGATGAGGGGATATCCTGTGGGACTGCTATTCTGGGGTAGTAGGTAGGGGAAAAATGGGGAGAAAAACTGTAACTCAAAATCTGGCAGAAATGAATGATGTAAACCAGAAGTTAATAAAGCATTTGGAAAAAAAAGAAAAAAATAATGGCTAAAGTGTTAGTAATATGGATAAAACTCAAAAGTGTGTTGTACTTTAAAAATTTTTTTCCCAGAGAACTGGCTGTTGAAACATACCAACAAACCCCTAGTTCAATGGTACCTGTGAGCTATGATCTAATCTAGAGAAGGTGTGTGCTCTCTTTCCATTGGCTTAGTTGGGTCTCTGGCTACATCTGTCTATGACTGTTTGGGGTGTTGTTGTTGTTGTAGTAATTGTAGTAGTAGTTGTAGTAGTAGTAGTAGTATCACTGGGACTTCGAATTGTTCCTAGCATATAGCAAATGCTGAGTAATGTTGAGGTGAGAGAGAAAAAGAAAATAGATTTTGATTAATTCAAAGAAAATTAAATTTCATTTTTAAAAATGCTGGATGATTGAGTGATTTTCACCTCTCTTCCTTCCCTACCTTACCCCCATATAGTCTAGGGCAGGGATTTTTTTTTTAGTATCATGGACCCTTTAGGCAGACCCCTTTAGAGGCAGTTGGCCCTGCAGAGAATAAGAGTGTTGGACCTGGAGTCAGGAAGACCTAAGTTCAAATCTGACCTTAGACATTTACTAACTATATGATCCTAGGAAAGTCACTTAACTTCTCAATTTCCTCAAATGTAAAATGGGGATAATATAGTCATTTACCTCATGGGGTTGTTGAGAGGATCCTGGCACATAGTAGATATGCTTTTTCCTTTCCCTGTTTCAGAATATTTTTTTAAATGCATAAAAGAAGACACATAGAATTACAGAGGAAAACAATGATACTGAAATCAATTCTCAAGATGTTTAAAAAGACAAGTTCACAGAAGCCAGGTTAAACATCCTTAACAAAGGATGAGAGTTTTGGTTTGGTTTGGTTTGGTTTTCTTCCTCTTCTGACTACTGTATATAACAAAAATTCATAGTGCCATAGATTTAGATCCAAAAGGGACCTCAATCGCCATCTTGTCCAACCCCTTTATAGATGAGAAAATTCATGCTTCGAGATTTGCCCAGGGTAGAGTCGGTTCTTCTGACTCTAAATCCAGCATCGTTTCCATCATACCACAACTAAAAGCCACTAAGACAGGAACCATCTGGGCCTGGTCTGGAGATAAATGGTTTACCCTTTTATTAACTTCTAACAGAGGGCTGCCAAAATTCAAATCCCAGGCTCTTTTTAGTGAAGGTACAATGATTGGAGACCCTCTCTTCCAACTCCATCCCCATCCCCATTTTCTCTTCCTCCTCTTTCTCCTCCTTCCCCTCCTCTCTTCCTCTCCTCCATCTCCTGCTCCTTTTCCTTTTCTTCCTCTTCTTCCTCTTTCTGCTTCTCATTATGCTCCTCTCTTCCTCTCTTTATCTTGTCCTCTTCTTCCTCCTCTTTCTCTTCCCCCACCTCCTTATTCCCCTAATCTCTTCCTCTCCTCCTCCTCTTCCTCCTTCTCTTCCCCCTCATCCTCCTTCCCCTTGTTATTTAGGTTTCTACAGTGTACCTTTTCTTCACCTCACAGGATGGGAACCTTTCCTCTCCCTACTCTGCTGTCTAGGAAAGAGATTATTTTTATCCTGCTATCCTCTCCCTGGGGGTTCCTTTATCACAGGCCCCGAACCACCCCTCATACCCCATGAAGGCACACATTTTTGTTTTTTTTTATACTAAGAACATAATTTATTTTGAAGTTGTGCATTGGATTATCTGTTCATACAAAGCATTTCCAATACCTTCTAGTCATCTCCACTCAAGGTGTCATACATTTGGCTCCCAGAGCACATGAAGTTCATGACACTCCAGAGTTCATCCCCAAACAAATTAAAATGTAGTTCCTATCTTATTTTAGTGTGTTATGTATTAATAAAAAACCTTAGAAATACATAAACATGTGTGGTTTTCTAAGTCAACATGAGGCTTGCAGGAATCATTACATATTCTTTAGTGACCCCTTTTTCTATTTGTGTTGGACACTGTTGGTCTACTTTATTGTTTTGAAGAATGCATTATTTTCAAAGGACCCTCAAAATATTTTCTTTTAGTCACTCTTTTTATGTGATTAAAAATAAAACATATTTTTTCATATCATAAAAAAGAATACATCATTTTATACAAATATTACTTATGAGTCATATACCACAATTTTTGTGTCTCTGGAAGATCGTATGTCTATTCTTAATATAAATACATTGAGAGAAGGATAAGGTGGTGGATAGAGAATGGCCTCTAAACCAGGAAAACCTGGGTTCAAAACCTGTCCCTGACATAAATGGGCTGTGACCAAATAACTCTGTGGACTGTGTTCCAGGCAACTAAGACTCTTAATTTTCGGGAGAAATGGCCAACCTGCGTTAGTAAAGGGAGTTTCCTAATAGGAGCCTTCCCTGTACCAGGGAAACCATCCCTAATATGAAGTGTATCTAAACAGACCCTTCCATGATGGTCTATTTATCTCTTTATGGCATTATCCTCTTTGAGAGGAAGAAGGTTCATATTCTTTCTACTTGGCATACTCAATTTCACTCTTTAAAAATTTCACCTCTACCAGGATAAAAACAACAATAATCAACTGTCATTTATAGATCAAATGAGATATTTGTAAATTGGAAACACTTTACAAATATCTTATTTGATCCTCACAACAAACATAAAATGTAGGTGTTATTATCAGTCTCGTTTTACAGATGAGGAAACTGAGACAAAGAGAGATTAAGATAGAATTCAACCTCAGGTCTTCTGACTCCAGGTTCAGTGCTCTGTTCACTGTCCTCCACAGACTACTTAATTTCAAAGCTAGAGAGTCCCCTCTCCCTCCCCTTCTTTCTTAATTAGATACATCTCTGCTCCAAAGATTTCCTAACAGATATCCCAAGCTTCAGGTTGGAAGGATCCAGAGATCAGAAGATTATTTCTGCTTCTGAGCCCTCTTAAGAACACAATAGAAGGTACTTTGTTAACCAGACCTGACAAGACTCTCCCACACCTTTCTCTAAAGATAATCACTTGGCTTCATTGGAATTTCCTGATTATTTCCTTCTACCTGGATTGTTTTCTGGTTATTATCAAGTTACAAAAAGGGTCACCATTCCCACTAGTATGTACTTGGAATTTTCTAATATTTTGGTGCTCAGATACCTACTAAGTAAGGGACTCCGGATCAGATATTTAATCAGTGCCCCCAGACAACTGTCTATGACCATATGCTATAGAATAGTTAATAATCTTAACTGAAGAAAAGTTTTCTGACCAGATTGTATGCTCCTTGAGGGCAAGGACTGTCTTTTGCCTTTTTTTGTATCCTTAAGAGTTTAGCACAGGGCCTGGCATATTCATAGGTGCTTAATAAATATTTATTGATTGATCGGAGTGCCTGGCACATAGAAATCATTTAACAAACTGCACCACTGAAATCACAGGTCAGGTCCCCCACCAAATAAATAACACTATATCACATCATTGTTCTGAGGATTAAAATGAATAAATCATGTAAATCAAAATAGATAAATCTGACCTAATAGTAGCAGGTTGATCCTACTCCCTCCACAACTGCTTTTGTAGACAAGAGACCCCAAAGTCTCCCAAAATTCCCCCACTGGCATTGGAATAATGAACAGATGCCAGCTGTCCTTGAACTAGAAAACATTGGATAAGGATTCCAGGAACCAGACCATCTTGTCCCTGAGTTGAATTTGAAACATGGCACCAGTGATTTCATGATTCTGGACCCAATTCCCTGGTATGTAAAATAAAACAGACTAGATGATATCTTATATACCTTCAGCCTCTGAAATTTTATGGCTGGAATTTCTCAGAAAATCCATCAAAGGACATACCTACTCTTGACTGGTATGAGGCAGCATGGATAGAGTCCTGCAGCTGGAGTCAGGAAGGCTTGGGTTCAAGTCCCAAATGAGTTGCTTCTTAGCTGGGGGAGCCTGGGAAAGTCACCCAACCTCTGTTGGCCTCCCTTTATCATCTGTAAAATGAGGGCATTGGATTCAATCACTAAGATCTTTACCAGTTCTAACTCTGGGATCCTAAATGTCCCAATCTATTTTCTCTCTCCTTCCCTATTATCCAAAGATTTGATGCTATTAAATCACATCAAAGATGATTTATCTTAATGTCCAACTGAGAAAAGCCCCTTCCAATTTGGCATCTCCATTCCTGTATTCTCTTTTTTGTGCTTTTTGTGTTCCATCCTTCCCCTACAGCTTGAGATCACCTTCCATATCTGTTAGGACAGAAGTTACTTGTATATTGTTTCACTTAACCTCATTGTACCTCAGTTTCTACACCTGTAAAAATAGGGATAATAATATCATCAACTTCACAGAGTTATTGTAAAGATCAAATGAGTTAATATATGTAAGGTACTTTGTAAACCTTAAAGTGCTATTGTTATTAAAGAGAATAAACACACAGTTACAAAGAGCCAGTCTAGTTAACGTCTCTGCAGCATCCATTGAGTGCTACTCAAAAAAATTCTCCTTTTTAAAAACAAGTTCTTCAGACTAAGGCTTGCCTCAACTGCTCCTCATAAAGAAACTTTTTTCCATTACTATGGCATTGCCATCTTTGAAGGTAAAATTTCTTCCAGATTCAGTCAAGTTTCCTTCCAAGATAGATCCAACTTTTACATCAGCTAAGAAAGACCATCTTACCCTTCTCTTCCAACTCTCTCCACTACTCTAGGGGAATCACTCTAAAGATGAAAAGGTCTTCATACACACACACACACACACATATATGTATATATATACACACATATATATGTATATATACATACATATATATTCTCCATATATATATATACGTGTGTGTGTGTGTGTACTATTATCAATATTATTTTACATGTAATTGGGAAATAAGATATACAGCACTGGGGCATAGAGATCCACCGTGCCCTACTGGAAAGTTGGAGGGGGTATGGGAGAAGATATGGGAGAGAGCGGATTGGAGGAGGGAATATCCAGTGGGATCGCTATTTTGGGGTGGTGGGTAGGGGAAAAGCAGGGTGAAAATTTTAACTCAAAATCTTGCAGAAATGAATAATGTAAACTAGAAGTTAATAAAGCATTTAATTAAAGAAAAAAAGAATGCATTTTTGGTATCAATCATCTGTTCCTATTGAGTATATATACATACACACATATATACTTTCTATTCCCTTCAATTATTCTCATACTGGGAAAAGTTTCATAAGTTACAGTTATCATTTTTCCATGTAGGAATGTAAATAGTTCAACTTTGATAGTTGTTATAATTTCTTTTCCCTGTTTGCCTTCTCATGCTTCTCTTGCTTCTTGTATCTGAATGTCAAATTTTCTATTCAACTCTGGTTTTATCATCAAGAATGCCTGAAAGTCCTCTATTCCACTGAATGACCATATTTCCCCTGAAACATGATACTCAGTTTTGCTGGCTAGGTGATTCTTGGTTTTAATCCCAGCTCCCTTGACCTCCAGAATATCATATTCCAGACTCTTTGATCCCTTAATGCAGAAGCTGCCAGATCCTGTGTTATCCTGATTGTGTTTCCACAATATTCAAATTGTTTCTTCCTGGCTGCCTGCAATATTCTCTCCTTAATCTGGGAATTCCGGAACCTGGCTATAATATTCCTGGGGGTTTTCTTTTTGGGATCTTTTTCAGGAGGTGATCGATAAATTCTTTCAACCTCTATTTTGCCCTCTGGTTCTAAAACATCAGGGCAATTTTCCTTAAGAATTTCTTGAAGGATGATTTCTAGGTTCCTTTTTTGATCATGGCCTTTAAGTAGTCCAATAATTTTTACTATGGCTTGGCTCTCAGTGCACTGCACTGTCCCCTTCCTGCCAGCCTGCCAGGCTGTCCTCAGTTGGAGTTTAGCTTCTCTGTGTCATTTTGTGGGTTCTGTAGCTCCAAAGAGTCACCTTTTACATGAATTGGAGTTGGTGGGAGCCGGAGCTGCACGGAAGTCCTTTTTCTACTCTGCCATTTTGAAAAAAGTCAAAATGCATTCTTTTTAAAAATGTATGCCAGTCAGCATCCAGAAGAATACTGGCTTCTTTTGTGGAATTGTGAGTAAGATCCTAGACTTGGAATCTGAAAAAACTAAGTTAAAATCCCATTTCAGACACTTCCCAGCTAGGTGACCCCTCTAAGTTCACCTCCTTTAGCCTTAGTTTTTTCATCTGTAAAATGAGAGAAATAATAGCAGCTACCTCACTGGTAGGCTGTGGGGGTTGAATTAAATAATATATGCAAAGCCCTTTGCAAACCCGGAGTGGCTGTATAAATGTTTGCTACAGCAGTGGAGAGATCTCAGCACTTGGAGTTAGGAATCCCCAGTTCAAACCCAGTCTCGGACACTTGCAAGCTGTGTGACCCCAAACTACCTCCATCTGCCTTGCTTTCCTCCTTTGTAAAATGAGCGTAATAATAGCACATGCCTTCCCGGGTGGTTGTGATGATCATGAGATAAAATCTGTAAGTCGCTTTGCAAATCTTATAACACTCTACAGATGCTAGATATTCTACTGCCAGCACTGCCTGGAGTTAAGATGGAGGTTCAAAGACTGATTCTGATACTTACCAGTTGCATGACCCTAGGAAGTCACCAAACTTGTCTGAACTTCTGTGTCCTCATTTGTTGTTTTGTTGTTTGTCCTTCGTTCTTGAAGAAGACTAGGACATCAGGAAGATGATGTGTTGATTTGCGAATGAATTAGAATTACAGTGAGGGAGGACTGTGCAAAGTCACCAGCCTCATTTTTTTCCTCTGGAGCCATCTGGGTCTAGTGGCAAGATATAGATCAGGAAGACTGGAGATGGCCCAAGGTGCAGTGGGCAACCTCGGACCTTTTCAAGCTAAGATCTTTAACAGGCCTCAAGATCAGCTTGTGTCCTCATCTATTAAATGGAGATAACCAAAGTACCTACTGCTCAGGGTTGTTATGAGTATCAAGTAAGCTCATATACTCAGTCATGAGAAAACTTCAAAAAAAAAAGCTATGTAAAGCTTGACTCTTTTCTTTTAGGGGCAAGATGACCATAGCTCCAGTTGTTTTCTCTATCTGGAATTCATGGGATAGTTGCTTATCTTCCCTTACATATGCACTCTCCCAAAAGCTATTTTGCTTAGACTTTACCTCCCCATTCAGAACTTTAATATGACTGTAGGCTTTGATAAATAATTAGCTAAGCTTATTCTTAGGCTACCCCCCCACTGACTGTTGGTCCAGCTGCTTCATATTTACCCAAAGTGGCGTATTCCATGATTCAATTCTATCTCCAGAGAAATTCCAGTTACCAAAAAAAAATGTTATTTCACCAATATGTACCATCCCTGAGAGGTGCTATAGATTTCCTTATTACTCTTCAGCAATGACAACTAGGCTTGGTGTCTTTAACCTATTTCTTTTCAAAATTCATTCTGAGAATAGGAAAATTGAGAGTTCAAATACCACCCCAAATGTTTAGTATCTGAGTGATATTGGAACAGTCATTTCATGTATCTCTGCCCTACTTTCCTCGTTGGTAAAATGATAGGGTAGTGTTTAGATGGCCTCAGAAGTTCCTTCCAACTCCAGACATACAATCTATTTGAGTTGCAGACATATATGCTCCCTCTCTGATGAGGTCACATTCTGTGGAAAGTCATTGGACTTAAAAGGCTTTTCCAGAATTGAAGAAGAAATGTTAACAGGGGAACAACTAACAGAGATGACATTTCTTCAGACAAATGAGTTTAATGATGGATAACTGAGGTTTCTGGACCCAAATTTCTAGGAAAGACTGAGAAAGCTGGGCCCCCACAAGCCCTGTGCTTGGAAACAGTCTAGTGAATGGAATCCCAACAATTTCCCTTGCCTGCCCCTAACCCTGTTCATGTTCTTTTTCCTACCTCCAAGTTCATCTCCAACAAAACCACAGGAGCCTTGATGCCTTTTTAAGAAGCAGATTTCCTCTTTATTTCTATGGAGTTTTCCATTTTTTTTTTTAGAACCTACATCTCTTGCTTTTATTTTCTTCTTTCCTGCAATCAACACCACTGTCTATAGAGTCAAGCTATCTGGCTCCGCCTCATATACAGCACCAACAAATGCCAAGTACTCTGATGATAGACCCTTCCATCTTCCACATGACTGGCTCTGGGGATTAGTGCCCTTTGGCTCAAATCCTCTCCCCACAGTCAGCCTTACAGGAATCTCTCTAATTCAAGCGACCTGGAACTTCAAAGCACAGTGCTCTGTTCTTTCAGGAATGTTAGGACTCGTTGGATCCAATTTAAAGTTCCCCAATCCCATTCCTATCCCTTCTGTTTCTAAGATAAAACAGAATCTTCCATCCTTTTGCTGTAAAATATATCTGAGAGGAAAAGCTGACCCAAGGTTTCATGCTTATAATTTATTTGTTCTCCTTTCCATTCCCCTTGAAGCCAAGAATGCATATAGTCTTGCCCAATTGCAAACTTACCCAGGGGCTTGCAGGCCAGATAGAGCTCAGCATGTTCTATCACAATAATGGCCCCTTACTGACAAGCCACTTAAAGATATGCTGAGTTGGCTCCCAATAAAATAGGAGGGAGTCCCAATAAAATGGGAGACTTTGAAAGAAAAACCTCTGGGAAAGGGCCTGCTTGGTGGGAACCAGATGTGTCTATGACCTAATGAGGGTATTTGTGGGATGTTTCTATCTTCTCCACTGTTCCACTATAAAAGTCATTCAATTTAGTGGCCCATGATTTAGATGCATGGGCCCAAAGTTGGGCAAAACTGACTCATATCTGAGGGTATGTCATTTCTTATTTCTGTCATGGCTGTCCTGATAGGAAAGCCTTGCTTGCCATTATGATTGAGAATGCCTTAATGGAAAAACCGAGCTCTGGTACTTAAGTTAGGGGGCAAAGAATGGGTTTTAGGTCTAGTACTTTGGGAAAGGGCCATAACTTAGCAATTCTAGTGGCCAAGGTAGGTATCATATCATCAGCCCTAAAATCAACATTTTAGGATAAATATAATTGGTGGGGAGATCTTAGACCTTGGGATACAAGGCCCTATGTGGAGAGAGATGCCATGATACTGAGAGACTTCTGTTAGGGGATGGAGTGGGTCAAGGCAGAATAGAACCAAGTCATGGAAGAGTTTACATAGGGAGTAGTCATTGGTGGAAGGATAGGGGGCTAAGAAAGAGAAGCATGGCTTCTAGTAGCATACTATTTTAACTAAATATTCTTGCTAAATTGGTGCTACATTCAGTTGTTTCTTTAGGCTAAGTAATATAAATGCTGCTGTCACCCTCTAAAAGTTGATACCCTGAGACAAAGCTCTAGTTTTACCCTCCTAGTTAGTTAAAGGTCTGCTTAATGAGGTGTGTTTAGAGTAAAACAATATACCCTCATCTGCCTTGCAGAGGAGAAAAGGAATCTGGTAAATTTGTTACCAGAACACAATTAATCTCTGTACTCAGTTCCAAAATTAAGAAGGCTATTTCTACTGCCAAAACCATATTGGGCCCTGAGTACTCTTCAATTGAGAAAAAAAATCATGTCTCTCATTGTATCCACCTGCAACTTCCCGATTCTTAAGAGATGCAGGTTTCTTAATTAAACTATTAAGTCTTTATATGATTTGGGTGTGTGTTAGGATGTGGTATTTATGCTGGCTTCTTATCCACAGCCTCAAATTTCTATCTCTTCTCTACTCCTCAAGAACTTCATTCTCTTGTAGGTTATGGCAGTTTAATCTGTAGAAGTGTCTGATTGGGGAAGCTTGTGTTTGTCCTTCATTTTCTAAGAGGATCGTGGCATCAGGGAAGTGATGACATGACTTGCAGTTGACTTTATTTGAGTGTGGGAGGGTTGTGCAAGGTCACTAGCCTCACTTTCTCCCTCAGAGCCAGTTGGGTCCAGTGACTTGATATTCATCAGGATGACTGGAGGTGACCCAGGATGCAATGGGAGCCCCTGACCCTTTTAGGTTAACACCTTTTCAGTTGGGGAAGCTTAACTCTATATTCAATCTATGGCTGATTTGTGTTGTCTAGAATTCAATTTTGACACAAATATCTATGCCATCCTCACTTTCTGACACATAATGGGCCCTTAATAAATGCTTATTGACTGACTGACTTTTTCAAAGGTCTTTTTTTATGTGAATAGACATTAGATCTAAAAGCCTCCTTGAAGCCCATCCATAGCAATCCTAAATCCACATCATATTAATTAATCTGTCATTAATCTAGTATAACCTTTATTTTTTCCAAAACTGGTTGTTTGTTTCATGGATAGGTCAGCCATCTTTCTCCAACTGCTAGTTTGTCAGCAATCTTAGCATTGGCATTGGAGAAGAGGAATTGCAGACAGAATTATGATGACTACCTATATTTCTACAGGACTTGAAGTTTTCCAAAGGATCTTCCTCACAATACAATGAGACAGCTAGTGAAAGTATCATTGTTCTCATTTAACCAATGAAGAAACTGATTCTCAGAGAAATTAAATGATTGATTCACGATCATGCAGCTACTATCCAGTTAAAAACTAGGTTTCTCCTGACTCAGTCCAGCTTTTTTTTTTAAACTATACTGTTTTGTCTCTATTGTATTGAGAGGATAGAAATAAGGCAATATCAGCTTTATCCTGCCGCAGTAGCTTTGGGGTAAGATTTAATGGAGAAGAGATTTAAGTATATGACCGAAATGAAGGAAGGATATTACATAGGTACTTGGACTTTATTTTATCTCTTGTCAATGTGACAAATGGAAGATTAAACACTTTCTCTGGTCCTCATAATCTCTCAAATCTGTCTAAAATAAGAATTACACATTAGATATGAAATCTGTTTCAGCTGTCTCCACATCAAGAACCCCAACAAGATAACAATCCATGGAACAAATGGCAAAGAAACCTAACCTCAAATCCCTAACTTGGTCATTCAGTACCTCCTTTTTTTTTCCTTTTGGAGGTGGGAAGGCAGGGAAATTGGGCTTGAATGGCTTGCTCAAGGTCGCATGACTGGTAAGTGGTTAAGTGTCTGAGGTCGGATTTGAACTCAGGTCCTCCTGACTCCAGGGCCAGTGCCCTATTCACTGTGCCACCTAGCCACCCCAAGCACCTCCTCTCTTAAGGGACACCATGATCTGGCCTGGCCGCACAAGCCCACTGATGGGTTTGTAATATAACTCACTTCTGCCACCCTTCCACACAGACCCTCTGCACTGCAGAAAACCAATGGTAGAAGAGAAAGAGAAGACGAGACTGAACCAATGTTACTGCCCTCTGGGTTCTAACAGTACTCCAACAACTCAAAAGAGAGTGACCTGGGACAAGATGCTAATGTGAATGTATGTACCAGATCTGAAAGGGGACTGGCATCCATCTAGGGCCACTTCTGTTCCCTTTCTCCAATTTTTCAATTAAGGCAAAGTCTAAGGCAATTGAAATATGAATTGTCCAGAGTGGAAGTAAGCTGAGACAGCCTTGAGGCTGAGTCCCCAGGGAAATCACCCTCAAACTGGAAGGAGTTAGTGATTGATAGGAGAAAAGGGGGAGAAATAGTGAAATTACCAAAGATTTCAGAAGGAAGAAAACTTGACTCTGAACACAAGCAAATATGCTAAAAGGGGAGATACTATGAACAAAAAGGAAGATGGTCTCCTGCTCACCTAAAAGAGCACACAGATCATGAATAGATATTGTAAGGCACAGGAAAATGAATTAACACCTGAGGGTTCTCAAAAATGTATGGCCTAACAACGAGATGTTCCTGAATGGTGTAAAAGAGAAAAAAAGAATTGATGACCCACACAACAGAAACAATCATCACAATAGAAAAACTTTAATCCACAGTGGCAAACCTCACCCGAGAAACAAAGAGAAGAAACGACTGAAAATGCAAATACACAGAAATGAAGGATAACCTGGAAGTTATTTTTATCGTTTTTCTCATCACCATGGAAAGAGAAAGTTTACTATGGGATAGGGCTACATTGATCTGTACTCCCCATGCTGCCCCATGGAAGTCAATACGACTGACATCCCAAGAGAAAACGCCTGGGAATGGGGGCTTTTGTGGTAAGACTATAAGACCTGATGAGGAAAATTTTATGGGTGGCTCTGTACCCAGGAGCTTAGCTGCCTTGGGGTATTCTTGAGGTCCACAGGGCTGAGTGTTCTGGGCTGTAGAAGGGCCAGAATTAACC
This sequence comes from Gymnobelideus leadbeateri, assembly GCA_011680675.1. NCBI lineage: Eukaryota > Metazoa > Chordata > Mammalia > Diprotodontia > Petauridae > Gymnobelideus > Gymnobelideus leadbeateri. The sequence goes on along the minus strand of WOXC01003085.1, from coordinate 86,791 downwards.
TGATGTTCAATTTTTTTGCTTTCTCTCTATAAAGAAGACAAGATCTAGGAACCTAAATCTACATAAGTTTTCCAAGGAGATTGTTTTCTTCCTCTCTTTCCCAAGGTTTTGATAGAATCTGTCTCTTTCTCTTTCTGAGAATTCTTCCTCCTCCTTTTCTTCCTTCTCCTTCTCTTCTCTGTAGGAAAGAGTTCTATAGCCACTTGCATATTGTAGCTAAGAATTGTTCTATTATTTGACATTTCCCTAATATTTGCTCTATTGCATCTCAGTTAAATACTTTGCTATTTGATTTAAGGTTTTTGCCTGGTTTATTGGGGTGAGGGGCATTAGTAGAATACCAACTATTGTACTGAACCCAAGCAGTGCTGGGATTCCAGGACTAAGTTACATGATCTCCTTATTCATGGTGAATTATATGAGTTTCCCCCCAGGCTTACACACACACACACACACACACACACACACACACACACACACACGCACACACACTATGAGAACAGTCTATGTGAATGTGACCTAGGAAGCTATTCATGTTTCCTCTTAGAACTCAAGGTCTATACTTGGAGAGGTTCAGTTAGGTATGCTAGCATTTTTCCCATTTCTTCAGCATGATTTTGCTGAACCTTGCACCACAGATTGATATAGGCAAAACTTCTCTTGATGAAATCAAGTGCCTATGAACAAAAGCAATTTTCTCAACCTGGCAAGAAGATGCCCTTAGCAAGAAGACCTGCTATGGGACTCCCATCATGGGGCATCCTTGTATGAGATGTTTTAGGGATGTACACACACACACACACACACACACACACATACACACACACTCTAAACTTCTAACTTGTGCCAGCTGCAATGACAGCAATGATTTTTAACTTAGAGCCCAGAGACTTAGCTACAGCTTCTGGATATCCCATTTCACCTCAAAGGACAGGCTAAGGGGGACCAGCATATATGGGTCAAGCTCTGAGATAAGAACTGGCCTCTTCAGACTCTTCCATCTCATTCTGTAATATGACTCCTCTAGGATGGGCTTCTCAGTGCCCTCTACCTTTGATCTCACAACCCTGAACTTTGGCTGGTTGTATAAGAGGCCATATGTACAGACATAAGAAACACATGTCTCAAACAGAGTGGGGCACCACCCTAATCTTAGACAACGTGACTGGGTTATCTCTAAGGCTCAACAGAATGGTGAAATAGATAGATAGATAGATAGATAGATAGATAGATAGATAGATAGATAGATAAAAGGATGGATGGGGAGAGAGAGAGAGAGAGAGAGAGAGAGAGAGAGAGAGAGAGAAATGATGTATGTAAAGAGAGAGAGAGAGAAATGATATATGTAAAGAGAGAGAGAGAAATGATATATGTAAAGAGAGAGAGAGAAAGAGAGAGAGAATGAGTGAGAATGAGTGCCTACAATGAGCCAGACACTGTTCTAAGTGCTACAGATGTGAATACAAGATAGCAAGGCAGTCTTTATTCTCTAGAAACCTACATTCTAATGGAGGAATACAGTACATAAATGGGTGCAGGAATGGATAGGTAGTAGGGAGGGCATGAGCTCAGTGACACGGTTGAAAGACAGCTGGTAAGTGATGAGAAAGCCTGGTTCCCTGGAAAGATAAGTAGAAAGCTAATCTAGCAGAGCCAAAATACAAGATTCCTGTGGGAAAAAGATAAAGATGAGGCTACAGAACAGACCTGGTGAAGAGATAGCTGGGTTTAGCTGTAACTGAATTAAAATAATTCCCCTAAAACCCACTATGTAACCACAGGAAAGCCGCTTAAATTCTCTCAGTCCCATCTATAAAATGGGGATAATAACTATAACACTTAGTTCACAAGATTTGTTGCGTGGCTCAAATATAATTTAAACTTAAGTCATTCGGCAAAATTTTAAAGAGTTGGGTAAATATCAGTGGTCTTTATCTCCCAACAGGGGATCAGAAAGCTGTGTGCTGAGCACGTTGCCTCTCAGTGAGGCTACACTTGGCCTCTCAGTGAGGCTGCCCTCTGAACTTAGCAGCTGCAGCACTAGTGTTGAGATATTTGCAACGGTGGAAGGAATTTCATCGCTAAAATAAGAAAATCATAAGTCTGACTCAAAATAAGAATGGCAACTCACAGCTATGTCTCTCTCTACCCAGCTCCCACAACCCTGAACATCGGTCCCCTTCATCTGATGCTTAGGCTATGTTGGTATTTTTTACATGGAAATATCATGCCCACTTCAATAGATCGGAGCCTTCTTGAGGGCAGGGCTCATGTCTTATATCTCTTTGGTCCCTCAGATAATCAGCATAGTCTCTTGCACATAGCAGGTGACAGAGAAAGTTTGTCAATGATAGTGATGCTGAAACAATTTCAGCACCAGCTATTGAGAAAATTATACCAATTCCTAAGAAAGTGAGTAAAGGCAAAATATAATTTGGAAATAATTTGTCCAACCCTGCTACTTTGATACTCAGAGGGCAAAGATAAGCTTTTCCTAGATGAGAGTGACATCCATGAATAGGTCCATGCCTTTGACAAAAGGTGCAACATGGAGTCTGTCACTGGGACATCAACAAACCGTAGGTGTGGATCTAAGTCAAGAGGAGGCGATGAGGAAATTGTCCTTGCTCTTGAAATTGTTCTTGCCTGTGGTTTCAGTGGGGGAAAGCTTGATGGCCAAATCAGAAAGTTTTCTTGAAGATTTGTTTCCCTGCCTCTGACAGTATGGGGAATTGTATGAGGGATGTTCCAGCAATTCCTTGGCCAACTCTCTATCCAAGGGGAAACCTGGCTTTGACCTCAGTCACGTCAGGAGCAAGAGTTCTGTTCTTCCAATAAACAGCCACAGTGAATCTCAATTCTACTGACATTTGTCAGAGCAGACATTTCATAAAATCCTGCTGGGAAGGAATGTCAGCCTGGCCGAAACCAGAGCAGCTTCTTCCAACAGGGCAGCCCCTTAGGGCCCCTGGGTATTCACGACCTATGACCTAGTCAAAGTTTCCAGCACATCAGGCTGAGATATAGCCAGGTGCTATGGAAAATAGACAATGAGGAGTCAGTGGGTGGTGTCTTGTACTTGGAGTGAGGCTTAGAAGAAGAGAATCTTGGGTATGTCCAATTTAATTTGATTCAAATAAATTACTTTTTTTGGGGGGGTGGGGAGGTCCTTCAGCTTGATTTTATATAAAATCTGCCTATGGTACAGTTCTAGCTCTGATGAATTTCACAGTCTCCTTTGTCTGGTTCTGTCCTAGGCCCTCTTCTTCTGACTCAATAAGTTCAGTGATCGCCTCTACCTAGATGACTTACACCCATATATCCAGGCTCAATCTTTCCTCTAAGCTCTATTCCCACCTCCCCAGACTTCTGCTGGATCTCTCCACCTGGACGTCCCACTGACACCTCAAAGTCAACATGTCCCAAAAAAACCATCCTCGGGGCAGCTAGGTGGTGCAGTGAGTAAAGCGACGGCCCTGGAGTCAGAAGGACCTGAGTTCGGATCCAGCCTCAGACACTTAACGCACACACAAACAAACACCTAGCCGTGTGACCTTGGGCAAGTTACTTAACCCCACTTGCCCTCCAAAAAAAAAATAAAACAAAAACAAAAACAAAAACATCCTCAACCTTCGCTGCCCCCTTCAAATTGGGCCTTCGTCCCAATTTCCTTGTATTCTGTCACTATCACTGTCACTCTCCCAGGCGCTCAGAAATTTTGGAGTCGTGTTTGATTTTTATTTCCCATGCCACCCACATCTAATCAGTTATTAAGCACTGCAAGTTTACTTCTCCTACATCACTCACATCTGTCCCCTTCTCTCTACTTGTGACTTTCTCCTGGATCTCCTACTTGCCTAGACTAAGCTAGTCCACCCATCTTTACATTCTCTTCCTCCACAACTCATCCTTCTTAGGGTTGCCAGAATAATTTGCCCAATTCTGACCATGCACAGGCTCCTCCCCTGCTCTAATGCCTTCTCTGTTGCCTACAGAAAAAGGAAGGAGGAAGAGAAGGAAATAAGCATTTATACAGTACATAGACTGTGTCAGATATTGTGCTAAAGGCTTTTTTTTTTTTACAAATATTATCTTATTTGATCCTTATAACAACCCTATGAGGTAGGTACTATTATTATACCTGTTTTTGTTTTTTTTTATTTTTTGAGAGAGGCAATCAGGATTAAGTGACTTGCCCAAGGTCACACAGCTAATAAGTGTCAAACATCTGGGGCTAGATTAGAACTCGGGTCCTCCTCATTCCAGGGTTGTATTATTGCTTTTTTATAGTTGAGGAAACTCTTGCAGATATAAGTTAAAAATGCAAACTACTCTCTCTGTGTTTTAAAGCTCTCTACAAGCTTTATCTAATCTACCTAGCTGGTCTTTCTACTCTCTCCTTCTCCCCATAGAGCTCTCAGGCAAAACATTTCCTCTCCTGCTCTTTCCAAGGAACAGACTTGGTTCTGTTCCTACACTGTGTTCTAGCCAAACTGGACTAGACTTGAACTTTATGGGCCCATCTCCTCCCTCTATGTATTCTCAAATTCATCCTTGGAAAGGATGCTTTCCTCATGCAAAGAAGCATACTGTAATAGAGTGTAGGATATTGCCTCAAGAGGCCTAGCTTTGACTCCTGACTCTTAGGGTTAATAGCTGTGAGCCTGGGAAAAATAATTGAGCTTTCTGTCCATTAGTGGCCTCTGTCAAAAGCATATAATGATGCTTCACTGAAGAGGATGGAGAACTATGGGGATGAGTTACAGACGATGTCAGACTTTTTCAATATATTGGTCTATTTTTCCTTCTTTTTTATTTAATGTTGGCCCTCAATGCTCCCAAGGACAGGAACCAGATCAAAATGTAATTGGGAAATATTTAACAAAATTAAAAAATTAAATAAAATGTAATCAAGCATAGATAATGTCACATTTGAAAAGTAAATCAGTACACAGCCAGCAGTGATCCTTATTTATTAATTAATGGCTCCCCTTTGTACTCAAGCCTGACACCACTATTCTCTGGGATGAGATGGGGGAGACAATGTTGCGAAATATAGGTCATTTTAAAAAATAGTTATCAAAAATTTTTCATTTTCAAAATGCAATTACTCCCTCACAGAGCTATTACAAAAGAGATGCTTTGAAAGCTTCGGAGGGCTATAAAAATGTGAGATGTTATTATCAGTGCCATAAGTATCCTAACTGTCCTTCAAGGCTAAGCTCACTTTATACCACCTATACAAAGACTTTCCTGGCCCTCTTCTATATGATGAAGGCCTCTTGAAGGCAGAAAATGTTTTTGTCCTTGTATTTCTATTGCTGAGTAAAGAACCTGGCATGTAGTACACTCCTAATAAATGCTTACTGAGCCTTTCCTAAATCATATTAAAGCTCTTCGGTCCTATGACACCCTATTTTGTATCATACTGAACTATGTACAGTCCCTAGTGGATTGTAAACTCTTTGGAAGAAATCACCTAGTACAATGTATTGTGTAAAAAGTAGCTGATCACTAAATGCTGGATCAAGTCGAATCTAGTTGGGGAAACAAGACAAAGAAATGTTACCTTCTCCCAAAAATGAATGATGAGAAATTGTTGTCCTTTGTTTTCTTAGAGGACCAATGATATTGTGATATAAGTTATGTCATGACTTTCATGTGAATTGGATTTAAGTGAGGCAGAGTTTCACAAAGCTGTCAGCCTCATTGTCTCTTCCAGAATGATTGAAGTCCAGGGGCAAGAAAGAAATTGAGATGACTGGCAATGGCCCAGGATGTTGTGGATGACCTTGGTACCTTTGATGTCTGACCAAGTACTCCATGACACCTGCTTCAACCACCTTCATGGCCATTGGAACACTCTTCTACTCATTCTGCCAGGGAAGGTCTTCATGTGCTCCCTAACTCACTAACAGATTTGAGGCCTGTCGGTTACCCTCAAACTGGTTCAGCTCGTCATTGGAGACAGTTTCACCTGGATACGGCTACTGCACATGCTATAGCTTTTGGAAGAACAGGTCAGAGCTGAGTGATAGTGGACCCCCAAGGTGATTGAGCAGCCCTGAAAAGGACTCAGTAAGCCAACACACCAGAGCTGCTAGCCCTCCCTGAACTCCCTAATATATAAAGGCTCTAGGAACCCCAAATCAGGGACTGAAAGTAGTTTGGGAAAGTTTCAGTGGGAGGAAATAGGTTTTGTGCAGGGTTTTTGAATGATAGTAGGATGTTGGCCAACATGGGGAAGAAACAATGAAGTCTGGTATAGTAGACATGGAGATGTGGGCTTGGGCCTTGGCTCTTATACTACTACCAGTATGACCATGGGCCGGTCACTTCACTTCTGAGCCTTGATTTCTTCATTTGAAAAATGATAACAATGCATTACCTGATTGACCGGGATGTCACAAGGAAAGAACCTGATAAAGATGAAAACGCTATTGTGCACCTTGAAACACTACGTCAATATCCATTTTTATATCCACACGCTGTTATTATTGTTGTTTTTATTATTCCAGCACCATGGAATAGCATAAAAAAATCTTAGCAGAGGAAATCAACATGGCATGTTTGGAAGCTGGAGCAGATGGTTTGTGTTGGGGAGTAGTAGCAAATAAGCTTGGCTGGGCAGGGTGCGGCCAGATAGCTAAAGCTCTTAAGTACCAGGCAGAGAAATGTAGACTTTATACTGTAAGCGAGGGGAAATCATTGGAGGTTTTGCATAGGAGAATATGATAAAAGTGTTATTTTGGGAAGATTAATCTGTCATCAGAGAGCAGGATGGATGGAAGTGGGGAGTGGGTGGAGTAACCGGAATTAAGGAGACTAACAGTTAGGAAGTTAATGCTTTGACTCAGGCATGAGATGATAAGGACTTAAGCCAAGGTGAAGGTAGTGAGAGTGTAAAGAAGTAGACTGAGAGAAATATTTAAGGAAGAATCAATGTCTTAATTGCCCAAAGGACCTGCCTCTCTTCCTTCTAATCTATCCTACCATTCCAGTAATCTTAAAATACTGCTTTTATCAGATTATTCCCTTCCTCAAGAAATCCTCAATGGCTCCCCAGTGCCAAGAGTCATCAGCCTGGGCTTATACTCCCTCATATCCTTGCCAGCACCTGACACCAAGTCTAGAATATAATTACTGGGAGCTTAATAACCATGTGCCTAATGTCTCCAACTGGATCCTCGATGGCTAACTCATCAGGAGTGTTTTCCAGGGTTATGTCCCCAAAGTGTATTCTCCATGAAGTCACTAGGGGGAGTCTCAGAATAACAAGATCATTCACTAGTGTAGACCGTAAGCTAGCTCTCCTCACAGCCCTCCCAAGCCAACCTGGGTACACTCCAGGCACCCCAACTTCTCCCTCTCTTAAAATGAGCATTTTATCTCGAGATCTGGTTGCCTGTAGACGCGCACAGACAGAATAGGATATCCTCAAGTCAATCCTGAAGGCCAGAATGACAAAAACAGACTAGCTCAAACAAAAGGGCAAAGTGAGAGGGAGAAAGGGAGGGAATACACATTTATTAAGCACCTCTGATGTTCCGGGCATTATGTTAATGCTTGACAAATATTATTTCATTTGATCCTCACAACAAATCTATCAGGTATTATCACCCCAATTTTACAACTGAGGAAACTGAGGCAGACATAAGTTAAATGACTTGCCCAGGGTTACAATGCCAATAAATGTCTGAGGCTGGATTTGAATTCAGATCTTCCTGACTCAAGACCCAATGCTATCCTCTCTACCACCAGCTGGGTCACTGAGAAAAATTCATAGAATCCCATCTTTGAAATGATCAATAGCACCTCTTATATCATATGCACAATAGTTGCAAGACTGGTCTCCATAACATGAGAAAAATTCAAAACCATTGCTAGATTTTGATCTTCTATTACTCATTGGCATACTTGGGAGAGTTGCTGCCTGTATCATCTAACTATCAACCTAACAGCTATGAAATGGTGGCTCTCCCATCTGAGAATTTTAGTCACTGCCTCTTTGCCTTGTTAACTCTACTGTTTGTCTGTGTAGGGCATAATTCATCTATATTGCCTGCCATGGAAGCAATTCCACTAACAGAATGGAAGAGATCAATTAGTTTAAGATAACTATCAGGTTTCAAGCCTGGGTAATTGGGTGGTACATTGACAAAGATTAAAAAAAAAGCTTGGAAGGAAAGTATATTTTGGAGAAGATGATGGATTATATTTAAGGCATTTTGAGATTTCAAGTAAAGAGAGATAATTCAATTGCAAAACTCCAGATAATAGTTGAAAACACAAGACTTGATCTCAGGTGAGAAATCATTGTTAATATGCCCAGAGGGTTATAAAACTATGTATACCCTTTGATCCAGCAATATTACTACTAGATCTGTATCCCAAAGAAATCATAAAAACGGGGAAAGGATCTCTATGCGCAAAAACATTAATAGCAGCTCTTTTGTGGTAGCAAAGAATTAGAAATTGAGGGGGATGCCCATCAATTGGGGAATGATTGAATGTAATGGAATACTATTGTTGTATAAGAAATGATGAGCAGGTGGATTTCAGAAAAACCTGGAAGGACTCGCGTGAACTGATGCTGAGTGAAGTATGCAGAACCAGGAGAACATTGTACACAGTAACATAGATATTTCGCAAAGACCAACTTTGATAGACTTAGCTCTTCTCAGGAATGGAATTCTCTAAGACATTTTCCATCAAGAATCTAAGGATTCATGATGGAAAATGCTGTACACATACAGAGGAAGAACTATGGAGTCTGAATGGAGATCAAAGCATACTATTTTCTCTCTTTTTTTTCTCTTTCATGGTTTTTCCCCTTTTTGTTCTGATGTTTATTTCACAACATGACTAATGTGGAAATATGTTTAATACAATTGAACATATATAGCCTATATCAGATTACATGCCATCTTGGGAAGGGGAGAGGGGATGGAAGGAAGAAAATTTAAAACTCCAACTTATGAAAGTGAATGTTGAAAACTAAAAATAAATATATTAATTTTGAAAAAATATACAATTGTGTCATATCTCAAATGAAAATTATCCCCACTTATGTAGCCCCACAAGCTTCTTTTCTGAGACTTTGGTAGAAGCCAACCCTTATAAGACTTTATTAACTATTTTTATGGAACATGGGTACAGGATTGCTATATTAACTATCTAATCAGTCAACCTGTCTCTTTAACTAAACTCTGGGAATTTCAATAGATTATTCAATTCTGTATGATTGTATGTGTAAGCCTATATTAGATTGCTTGCTGTCTTGGGGAGGGGGGAGGAAGGGAGAAAAAAAGTTTGGAACTCAAAATCTTGTAAAAGTGAAAGTCGAAAACTATCTTTACATGTAATTGGAAAAAATAAAATACTCTGGGGGAGGGAGGTGGTTTAAACTCCAAACTAAAAAAAAAGAAAAAAGAAAAAGAAAGGGTGTGGGGCAGACATCATTGTTGATTTGGGAGACATCAACAGAGACAATACTGAGGCAAGGAGTTCTCCAAGGAAAGACACCAATGGAGGGTCCAGGATTGAACCTTATGGAACTCCAATAACAGAACAGGGCCAACAGCGTATAGAGGCATACCAGAGAAAGGAGAGAAGCAGATTACCATCTCCAAGGAAGGAAAGGCCAGATCACTGTCATCCAAAGTCTCAGATGCTACAAATAAAGTCATTGATTTTGAGAGCTGGAAGGGACTAGAGAGGTCAGAAAGTCTAACCCTGTCACTTGCCAGGTGACAACTGAGGCCCAGAGACTTGAAATAATTTGCCTGGAGGCATATGTCATGTTGACAGCAAAATGAGAACTTGTCCCCAGCTTTCCTGGCTCCTAGACCAGTGCTCTCTCCACTTTATTTCATTACTTTGTGGAAAGGCCTTTACATTTCATGAAAAGAAGTTAATGGATGACATTTCAGACTCCAGAATGGGTAAAATGGTCAGGACAGAAGCCAGACTGCAGGATGTCAAGGAGTGGACCTCTCCAATCCCTCTATTCCATGATTCTGGGGATGGCTGATGAATAAATGGAGAGAGCCAGCAGCAAAAGAGAGGAAATGAAGAATGGTGATTGACACTTATGGGCCTTTCACTCCAAATTCCTTCATACTTTCCCTAAAGTTTTAGAGTAAATATGTGTGATCTGCCCAAATAGCAAGTGATTTAAATACAGAAAACTTATTGAAAACAGAATCCATTTAAATCCCCATTGAGTGAAAGGAATCTTTACAGAGGGCCCATTCAAAGTCCATGAGGTTCCAGGTTCATAAGGTACTGATCTTTGTTTCTTCTACAGGATACTGACTCACTATTGTTCTGTAGTTTTCCCCCTCTTTTTTTTTTTGCCTTTTTAAAAAAAGACATTTTTGTTTTTCCTTTAAAGAGATTGAATCTCTTAATTCCCTAAATGTATTTGTCCTCAGGGAAGCATTTGCATTCTAATGAGTCCTAAAGCTAAGCCAATGAAAGCTGTGGCAAAAAAAAAACCATTTTTCATTGCTATCAGTGAAAGAGCAGAAGAGACGGAAGCCTCAGAAGATCTTGGTGTTTTGGAAGAAAAACAGATCCATGTTTTTTATTTTAGTGTTTTCATCCTCCCTACTTCTTCACAGATGGCAGGGGCAACACCCATGAGGCCAAAAGCTGGTTTCCCAGTGGACTTAGAAAGAAGTCAGTTAAATTTCAAAAATCAAGAAAGCTGGCTTCCTTTCCATTCAATTCAACAAATATTTTTGGAACACCTTAATTATGTGTGGGATGCTATGCATGCAAGGTACCAAGATACAAAGATGGAAAAAAAAATAGAGCCAGCCCTCAAGAAGTTCACATTTTACTTAAGAATGCAACATGTAAACACAGTAGGGAATTCTAGATTTTTAGCGGAGAGGGGGGAAAAACCATCAACAATTTAGGGCATATGGAAAAGTTTTCTGTAGGAAGTCTCAAATGACCCTTGGGAAAAGATAAAGATTATAAATGGCAGAGAAGAATAGAGTGATACATTCTAGGTATAGAGCAAAGAGAAGGAAAATTGAATTGATTAATTCAGAATTAATGAAAAATTAACGTTAAATAAGACTTGAGGTCAGATTATAGAATCATAGTAAGAAAGATCATGTAGTACAGCCTTCTAATTTTACAATTGAGGATAATAGGATCTTGGAAGGGTATGTGTCTTCCAGGTAATAAGCACCAGAAATGCAATTGGAATTGCAGTCTGACTCCTGAGCTCTTCCCACTGTATCATGAAACTTCTTAAGATTATAAAGGGATGGGGCAGCTAGGTGGCACAGTGAATAGAGGACTGACCCTGGAGTCAGGAGGACCTGGGTTCAGATCTGGCCTCAGACACTTAACAAAAAAAAAAAAAAATTGCCTTGTGACCTTGGGCAAGTCACTTAACCCCAATTGACCTCCAAAAAGCAAAAATAAAAATTTAAAAAAATTTTTAAAAGATCATAAATGCCAAGTTGAAGAATTTATGTTTTATCCTAGAGGCATGACAATGCCGCTAATACTTCTTGAAGAAGAAAATAACTCAGAGAATTTTGTCAACCCATGGAAGATAGATCAGAGGGAAGAAATTGGAAGCTCTTTGACTTTTAGGGAATGAGGTGAAGAGAGCCTAAACTACAATGGCAGCCATGTGAATTGGGAGAAGGGGCTAGATGAGAAATGTGTGGTAAAACATTTGGCAATTGATTGTATATAGGGAGGGGAGAAAGCAGAAGAGTGGACTATTACTCTAAGATTATGATTAAGAGCATAAGACCCTGAAAGGATGTTGGTGCCCTTTACAGAAGTAATTCTCAATGTGTGGAGACTTCCTACATCCCTTTCAAGGGTCCATGAAGTCAACTATTTTCAAAATAACACTTAAATGTCTTAATTTCTAATGTGCTCAATATTGATAGACATAACCCACATAAACAAAAGTTCTTTGGGGAGTCTTCATTTAGGAGTCCTGAGGCTGAAGAGATTGAGAATCACTGCTCTAGAGAAAATTAAAATTTGGAGAAAGGGTAGATTTGAAAATGGAGGAAAAGGAAAAGATAACAAGTTTTGTTCTGGACATGTTGAACTTGGGGTGCTAATAGGACATCCAAGTGGAAATATCTAGCAAAAAGCTGGAGATGAGGAAGCAGGGCTCAGAAAAAAAGATTGTTGTAAAACTGTATGGAATAGCTTTAGAGGCATCTGCATAAACGTGATGATAAATGAACCATAGAAGCTGTTGAGTGTTGACCTCACCAAGAGAATGAATAGAGAGAAGAGGGGAGACTTCAGAGTCTTTTTGGACATTACTTACAATTAAGGAGTATCCAGCCAAGGAGAGTGAAGAGTAGTGAGCATCCAGATACAAGGGGAGGTCAGCATTATCAAAAGCTGCAGAGAGGTCAAGAAGGATGGGGACTAAGAAAAAGCCATTGGGTTTAGTGATTAAGGCATGACTGAAAAATTTCAGCCAAGAGCTGGGCTGGTATCCAAATTGCAAGAGATTAAGAATTAAGTGGAAGATGAAATGGAGACAATGGTATTGATTACTTTTTCCAAGATTTTGGCTGGTTGAGAAGAGAGTTATAAGACAGTAGCATGCAAAGGTGACAGGGCATTGAAGGGAGTTTTGTTTTTGTTTTTTAAAGATGGGGTAGAGTTGACCCTGCTTATAACCACCAGTAAAGAAGACTAGTCATAACAATATACTTTCTTTTTTTCTTTTTTTTTTTTTAAAGCAATTGGGGTTAAGTAACTTGCTCAAGGTTACATGGCTAGTCATTATTTATGTGTGGGTGCTCATTTTCTGAGGCCGATTTCGATCCCGGGTCATCCCAACTCCAAGGCTGGCGCTCTTACTCACTGCGCCACCTAGCCGCCCCCATAACAATATACTTTCAAAGGAAAAAGAAAGGGAGGAGAGATGAGAGAAGGGGTCACCACACAGAAGAGGCAAGAGGGGATAGAATCAAGGGCACATGAAGAGGAATTGACATTGATAAAAAGAGTCACTTCTTCATTAGAGGCTGTAGCAAAGGAGGAAAGAATGAGGGAGGGGATAATGTAGAGGGATTTTGAGGCATAAAAGGGAGAATGAAGAATCTGTGAATGGATAGCTTTTATCAGTAAAGTAGGCATTCAGTTCCTCTGCTAAGAGGGAGGGGGAAGGGGACATTGTAGGAGGTTGGAGTAGAAAAAAGAATGCTTTGAAAAAATGTGGGAAACAGAGATCAAGGGATCATGGGAGACAATATGAGTCAACAGTACAAGACTAGTGTCCAAAAAAGGAAAAATAAAAACAAAATATAGAGCCTAGAATTGGAATGTGTTCATAAAAAGGAACATTTTGGTTTGAGAACCGCAATCTTCCCGCTATACTCAGCATTGTTTAGCCTTGTATTTGAAGAGTGCCTGGCTTGGGATGCTGGAACTGAAGCAACATGAAGAAATCTTGAAGAGTGGGTCTGAAGCTATTAAAGAATTGAGAAATAGTTCCTTTAATGAAAGTCTAAAGGAACTGGAATGATTTTAGAGTCACAATGGAAAAATATCAAGTAAGTACCACTCAGATGCCCCCTCGTTGTGGTGAAAAAGGTGCTGCGAGGTTCTTGAAAGGTAAACCAATGGAGTATAAGCAGAAGGGGCTCTCGGATTGTAAAGATTTTTATCATGGACTTCCTTTTCAGATTCCCTTCTACCCCAGCAGATGAGTCATATTATATAATCTTTAGAAAGAGAAAGATTTAAACAGTAGTATAATCCATGATCCAATGCACCCAAACCTTGGTTCTACATAGAAGGAGATGAAACTAGGAAATTATTCCTAAAAGGTCATTCTCTTTGGTTCATTGCCCCCACCCAGAGTTTACACTGGGAAATTTCAGCCTAGAGCTTCTGTCTAAGCCTATGCCAATTTGGCTAAAGGGACCCCCAGATTCCATAGAAGAACTCAAGATAACAATGTCTATGTGTGTGTGTGTGCCTTTATTTCACTGAATAGTTAATGTAGAAAATTCAGAGAACTTAAAAAAGCCCATAAGTAAGTGAAACACACACACATATTAAGGATTCACAGTAACTGATAATCCATATAATTTTTCTACCTCTTTATTGCATCTCACTTCCACCAGGTCCTAAAGTCCTTCAGACTCAGTGCTGCTGCATAGTTTAAATTCCTCTCAGAAATTCACTGCACTTGGCAATTTTAGTGTGCACTTCTTCACCCCATAGGGACCCGATGAGAAATTTCATCTCATGGGACAATTTTGAGGCATTGGATTCTCCAAGAAGGGAAATAGTCTTGGGACTGCTACAGGCAGCCCATCTTCTGATCTGACCCATACCATATGAATAACTCATGGTTATCTTGGAAGACAAAGTTCAGGTCCTTTACTGTCCCATGGCTTAAGTCTCTTGCTACTTTTTTTCCCTGCACTTGGGCCCATGTGAGTATAATCCCAATCCTTTTGCCAAAAGGTGTATGGCTCAGAAAATTCCGTTTCTCTGGCTAGAAAACTATTCTGGAATCGTGATTCTATAAAATCTTCCTTCTCTAAACTGGAAGTCCAGATGCCAGGATGTTCAAACTTGTAGCTGTTTCAGAGGCAATCATTATCAGTTCCCTCAGAAAGCTGGGTCCAGGAACCTGATTGTCTGAGAACTCTCCCCTCAGGTCCCATGGATGAGCATATATGTTGCTTACATGTGCTTCTATCCCCAAGACAGCTTTGACTAGGATAGGGGTGGGGGGAGGAGGAGAGGAAAATGGAGGTGAGGGAGGCAATCCTGCAGTACTACTAGAAGCTTGTTGCAGAAGAAAGGTGGGAAATGCCAAAGAACCAAGTCGCTTTTATAAGCCCAAAGGGGTGTTTCCTCCCACAAGAATTTTTCCTTCCTAGAATATGAACCAAGAAATTAATTCATCTTGGGACTGGCCACCCTCAGTGAAACCCACACTCCAGGAGGTGACAAGGGTGACTCCAAAGCACCCAATTCATTTCAGGGGCAGGCGCCATATTTCTGATTCAGGCAGGAGTCGGTGGACACATTTTTAGGGAAATGCTTTGAAAAGTCCAAAATGAAAACTGACCTCCCTGTAAGTAGATCCAAGTTGGTGCAGGAACTACCTTGACCAGGCTTTTTGTACCTGTAGTAAAAATAAATTAATGTTTTAGACTTAAAACAAACATGTAATTTTAAGTCTCTGGCCACCAGACTGAATCTTTCCAAGCTCTTCCCAACTACACTATGCTTGTAATCATAGAATGCTGGAGCCAGAAAGAACTCAGAGCACTGAGCCTAGAGTCAGGAAGACCTGAGTTCAAATCTAGTCTCAGACACTTGTTAGCCGTGTGACCCTGGACAAGTCACTTAACCCTGTTTGGCTCAGTTTCCTCATCTATAAAATAAGCTGAAGAAGGAAATGATAAACCACTCCAGTGTCTTTGCCAAGAAAATCCTTAAAGGAATCAAGAAGAGTCAGACAAAGATCCAGAAGAGTCAGAAACAACAAAAGACCAATCCCATCATTTGATGGATATGGAAACTAAGGCTGAGACAGGCCTCACAACAAGTTAGTGAATAAAATCAGAACCAGGACCTTTCAAACTAAGCGTATAACATTAGTAAATGAGGTAAAACCTTAGATTTATAAAATGCCCTTTTAAAAATTCTTAAAATTAAATAAATTTAAACATAAAATAAAATGATTTTATGTATGTTTATAATCTGTCCTCCCCCACTGAACAGCAGTGACAAAAAGCAAAGGTAAAACCCTCTTCATAGGCATGCACACCCCAACAAAAGAAATGCTCATGCTGGCCATGCCTCTCTGAATTTCTCTCTCTCTCTCTCTCTCTCTCTCTCTCTGCTTTTTGAAGGGAAGAATGTAGGGTAATTGGGGTTGAGTGACTTGCCTAAGGTCACATGGCTAGTATTTGTGTGTGTGTGTGTGTGTGTGTGTGTGTATGTGTGTGTGTGTGTGTGTGTTAAGTGTCTGAGGCCAGATTTGAACTCAGGTCCTCCTGACTCCAATGCTGGTGCTCTATTCACTTTGCCACCCCTCCTTTCTGCATTTCTTTGGTACAAGGTTATTGATGTATTTCATCTTTGGCCTTCTGAATTCATAGATTATTATTGCACCTCTATTACAGAGTAACAACTATGAAATGCAAAATTTTAGGCATCTAAAACACAACTCAAGCTTTAATGGAAAAACTTTGATGAAAAGCTCCTTCTAAAACTACAGGCTATATCAATTGAGAGGTCAGAAGATGGTGTTCTAAGGTCCTCTTGATGACTAAAATCCCTAAGGTCCCTGAATATATTAAACATGAGCCAATTTCTTATACAGTTTGTAGAATGCAGTGATTTCTATGTTTTTCTTCTCTTTATCCCGCCCAACTCTCTGTTTTGCTTGTCTTATCGATAACTTTTTTCTAACTGAAACATTTCCTCCAAACTCTATAGAACAGTTCCTTGTTAAAAAGAAATACACTTAAGCAAACCATCCAATTCAGTGATTATGCCTGTCTGTGTATGTGACATTCAGTACCCATGGTCCCTCACATCTTCCCAGTGAAGGGAGGTTTATGTTTCTTCATCAAGGCCCCAGAGCCAATATTGATTATTGCCTCTGAGGCTGGCTCTTTTAGCTACACTGTATAGTTACACTATTGCAATATATATTGTGTAGATCACTATTCTGGTTCTGCTTTGTTTGCAAGGTTTTCCATTTCTCTGAATTCCTCCTGTTCATCTTTGTCTTTTCTTACCTTTCCCTTTTTTCTCAGATCTTTTAACCTTCAGGGTATAGCCCTCATTGTAATGAAATTCAAGTATCTTGTCTTATATTTGAATTATTTTTTTCCTTATCTATATAATGCTGAGTCAGGTAGGTATTAACAAAGAAGTTACCTTCACCCCTGAGCTTTTTGGTTTTGATATTTTAGTGGTATCTTGTATTGATCTTGGATGCAAAGTCACCAATGCCACTGTCTCACCTGTACAGACAATACCATCTTATAAAATAATTGTCATAGGATATAATAATTAGCTAATAACCATCTATATACAGCAGCCCTATCCACTGCCATGCCTCCCAATTCAAATTCCTGGTTTGAAGTCTGTAAAATGCCTTCTTTCTGGGATGAGCCTACATGTAACACTTTTACCCTTGTGTATCATTAAAGAAATCAGCCTCCATATGCAAACAGGACAGAATGGAGTTGAATCTCTGTTTTTTAAAACTTTATTATTAAAAAATATTTACATAGATATATTTTGCAAAATATATAGATCATTGGATTGATTCAACAGCATCTCAGAGATACCTTGGAAGCTGAGTGTATGTGTATATGTATGTATGTGTGTGTATGTGTGTATATATGGATGGATTATAGATCTTAGTATACATGTGTATGTACACACATATGTATATGTATATATGTGTATGTATATATTATATATGTATATTGAAAGTGGCATTTGCTATCTTAGTTCTTTGTCTAACTAAAAACCATAGAGCTAAAATTGGTTCTTCTGCCCTGATGGGTTTTCCTGAAAAGGAAGAAAATAAGCACTTATGAAGAGCCTATTATGTACCAGACATTGTGCTAAGTACTTTACAAATAGTATCTCATTTGATTTTCAGATTTACTCTTTGAAATGATTGCTATTATTATCCCCGTTGAGAAAACTGAGAAAGAGAGAAGTTAAGTGACTTGTCCAGGGTCATACAGGTAGTAAATATCTGAGATAGGATTTGAACTCATGTCTTTCTGACTCCAGATCTCTTTCCACTGAGCCACCCAGCTGCCTACATATGAGGTTCAGAAATGGTGTTCATTAGAATCTTTCTGTTAATGGTTATAGAAAGGCCTAGGAAACCATTCTGTGCCATTGAATGAGGTCTGTTGGGTCAGTCAGTCAACAGCCAATAAACATTCATTAAGTGCCTTCTTTTTACAAGGCAATGGGCTAGGTGCTAGAGATACAAAGGAAGGCAATAGCCCAGATACTTCCCTAAGACCCCTTCCTTGGATTCCATCCAAGGTCAAGCCACCAGATGCTAGATTCTGGGGTGTACTAAAATTCTTCTGATGCTAACTTCAAAGACCAGATCATAGGTCATGTAGTTCATTATGTGCTCATAACACTACTACCTGTGGTGAGTGGGATGTTGGCTCTGGAAACATCTTTTTGTTGAGATCCTGGGGAAGAAGCAACTTCTCCAGAAAAAAGGACTATTTATCAGCACCTGCTGTGAGAATGCAGTTTCTTGTTGCCCTTGTCAGGATTGCCAAGGGCCATTAGGAAACTAATTATCATGGTCTGCTGAATTCCATGATGGCCTGGCTGGTGGCAGCCTTATTTTTACTTGTGATCCTGATTGGCAGGTCTTTCTCCTATTGCCAATAAACTACAAAAAAACACGTGGTCAGATTGAGTGGGTTAAGGGCTACCAAACACCAAAGAAAAATAGAAATTACAGAATTCTTGTTTCTTACAAGAACAAGAGAAGGAAAACAGTGATTAAAATTCAGGAACATGAGTACAAACTGAGGGAATTGCCCAAGTTGGAAATTCCTTTACCATAGTTATTTATATCTGTATGTGTCTTGTTCCTATTTTCAGGGCGGTGTTAGTACCAATTCCTGCCTGGACTCAGAGACCAATGCTCCTTCCTATTTACTCCTCAACCCTAAAAAAAGAAAAGTTTCCAGAATTCAGCTTTACTAATGCCAAACTCAAACCAAAATAGTTCATTCTTTCAGAAATTATCCTCTACCCCACCCCCACCCCCAAATGATATCTTTAGTGCAACTTTCTGTCTCCTCTACCCAAAGGATGACAAGCTAAAAGAGAGAGCAGGAAAAATGCTGTTAGGGAAATGTCTTACCCTTTCCAGAGAAAATACATGCGATGCCACTCCTCACATAAGCTGGAGAAGAGGTTGGGGAGGGGGAGAGAAGAGAAGGGAAAGGAAGGGAAGACAAGACAAGACAAGAGAATTATTGGCAGAAGAAAGTGAGAAAGTTCCCAGACTGGGCGTTTGTTGTGAGTTCTTCTGAGATCCTAGATCCATCAGGTGGTTATGGAGATGTCAATGAAGCTGTTCCAAAGCTGAATGCAAAGTTAAAGTCTGAGGGCCAATACATGCATTGTCATTAAAGTCATGGACTGTTCTTCCTCATGAAGGCTGAATTCAAATGCTTTGGACTCCATCAGCCTGCAATCCCCACCCTCACTTCCAGATCACTTCCTTAATTCTTTCCTTCTTTCCTTCCTTCCTTTTTTTCTTTCCATTCTCTTTTTCTTTCCTTCCTTCCCTACTTCCTTCCTTCTTTCCTTCCTTTATTCTTTCCTTCCTTCTTTCTTCTCTTTCCTTCTTTCTCTTTTTTCTCTCCTTCCTTTCTTTCCTTCCTTCCTCCTTCCTTCCTTCCCTCATCCCATTTCTCCTTCCTTTCTTCCCTCCTTCCCTTTCTCCTTCCTTCTTTTCTTCCTTTCTTCCTTCCCTCCTTCCCCTCCCCCTTCCTTCTTTCTTCTTTCCCATAATCATCTCTCATTTTATGTCACCTCTACTAGTATAGTATATAGACTGCTGAACTTAGAGTCAAGAAGACCTCGGTGTGAATCCTGACTTAGTACCTGTACAAATCAGCATCAGTTTCCTAATTTGTAAAATGGGGATAATAACAGAACCTATCTTGCAGGGTTATTATAATGATGTTTTTAAAGGTTAAGCAATTCACATAAAGCACTCTATGTATAATGCCACCTCTCAGAAGTGCTGTGTAAAGGCACACTATTATCATCATTAGCACTTCTTGGGGACAAGTGAATGATTCTACAGCAGTAAAGTTAAAGGGAAAATTGGGTCAAAATATCTTCAGTTTTATAAATCACTTTCTTTTCTCTTCAGGGAAAACATTTCAAAGAAGATCATGAAAGGCATAACAAAAGAGGATGAGAGCATACCATTCCCATAGTCCTCTGGTGGTTCTGCCCCCCAAATTTGCCATGTAACCTGAGACGTTGCTTTCTTTTCTTTGACCTTTGCTCCATATCATGGCTCTTGGACTGGGGAGGTCATTGGGCCCAACTGGGGTCTAGGAAATTAAGTGACTTGCTAAAGAGGTAGTGTCAGAGTTGTGATTTGGCCAGGGATCCTTTGAATAATGAAATCATATTATTTTCACTGTATTACATTGCTTACTCTTCCTTATCTGTCAAGTGAGTGAATATCTCTTCTAGCTGTAAAATGTGATGATTCTATAATTCTATAGAGTCATTCCAG
Organism: Gymnobelideus leadbeateri; assembly: GCA_011680675.1. NCBI lineage: Eukaryota > Metazoa > Chordata > Mammalia > Diprotodontia > Petauridae > Gymnobelideus > Gymnobelideus leadbeateri. Next base: position 66,486 of record WOXC01003085.1, on the reverse strand, counting down.
GAGCTGAAATTGAAGTATACTGGTCCTGTACTGATCTGAAGAGCTGAGTCAGTCTTACAGGGGTGTACTAGAAAATGTTTAACAACCAGATGTCTGAGAACAAAATGTACACATGACACTCTTTAAAGTTTAATCTTCAGTATTAGCATTTTTCATAGAGCAGCAAGTTCTGGGCCTGGAGTTAGGAAGATTCATCTTCCTGAGTTCAAATATGATCTCAGACACTTTTTAGCTGTGTGATCCTAGGCAAGTCACTTGATTCTGTTTGCCTCAGTTCCCTCATCCATGAACTAGAGAAGAAAACAGCAAACCATTCCAATAATCTTGCCAAGAAAACCCCAAATGAAGTCATGAAGAGTTGGACATGACTGGACAACAATTAACATTTCTGCCATGACTTGCTTAAGTCTAGACAAACAGAACAATAAATCAAGCCCTGATTTGTAGCATTTGCCAATTTCTAAGGTGCAAGTGCTAATACTAAAAAATAAACATTTGGTTCTCTTGAGGTGGTGCAGTCTGATTACAGCACAAAATATTTTCACTTCCCTTTGCTGCTGAATGAGATACTGGGATTGTCAATGAGAGATCAGACACTGAATCAGAGCTTTGCTTTTTGGGTTAAATGGGAAAGTGGCTCCCCTCCCGGGCTCAGTTTAAATCTCTATAAAATGGGAATAATAACATACTTACACCACAGTCTATTAACTCCAAGATAATATAATCTCAGAAGAGCCCTTTGAGATCCTTGGATCTACACGACTCCTCCTGAGCCAAAAATAGCACAGACCCAACATGAAAGTGAGAAAGATGTTTCCAGTTACTCCAGAGAACAAGATTACAGTATCAGTCTACTAGAGCTCATCTTCAAGTTCCAAAGAATTAGAGAAAATCTCATTAAATTTTTCTCTCTTATTAATTAGAGCAAAATCTTTTTGAGGTTAGCCAGATTTGTCAAGTCAGTCTACCAGTCTTAAGTACTCAGCAGTAGAATTGTTTTCCATCTTTGTAAGATTAATCTTTTGAACACCAAACCTTCCCTTTAATAAAAATGTGTCAGGAGCCTTGAAAATATTTAACAGATCCCTAGTGACTCCTTAGATAAGGAAGGATAGGATGACGGAAAACTTTATGGTACCTTGCACCAAAATATTTCCATTATCAAACAAAACAATGATCTTTCTAGACCTTCCTGTGGTTAGGATTTGGAAAGTACAGAAACACATTTCTTTCTGCTTTGCTTTCCCCTCTGAGTTCCAGAACTTTGTTTCCTCACCATAACAGTCAATTAATAAATCTAACCATTGCTGTCATTTGTCTGATCTAAATAATCATAATGTAAGGAGGAGGGGGTAGACAGATGATCTCTTCAGATCCTATCTCACTAAGAAGTTCTATGTGACAACAGTTGACTATGATTGAGATGAAATATGGAACAGCTGTGCCTTAGAGGTTATGCCAGCTTATATACAAGCTACCCGGAATTTGGCAGGCTGATTTAAGAGGTCAGGAGGCAGCATGGCCACATGGCTAAAGAACCAGCCTTGAAAGCAATCTGTTTCTAGTTTTGCCTCTGAAACAGATCTGTTGTGTACCCCTGGACAACTCACCTAACCCTTTAGTAACCAAAACACCTCTTTAAGACAAGATTTCTTCACCATTGGGGTGATAAAATCTTTTTTTTTTTTAACAAATGTTTTATTAACTTCTGGTTTACATCATTCATTTCTGCCAGATTTTGAGTGACAATTTTTCCCCATTTTCTCCTTACTCACCACCCCAGAATAGCAGTCCCACAAGTATCCCCTCATCCAATCTGCTCTCTCCCATATCTTCTCCCATTCCCCCTTCAACTTTACCATTAGGGTGAGGTAAATCTCTGTGCCCCAATGCCTGAACATCTTATCTCCCAATTACGTGCAAAATAGTATTAATAATAGTATTTATATATATTTGAAATGTTTAATTTTAAAACTTCAAATTTCAGATCCAATCCCTTCCTCCCTTGTCACCCATTCCCTCTGGGAAGATTCAGTGTGTGTTGTACATGTATAGCTATGCAAAACATTACCATAGTAGATATATTGTAAAAGGATGCTTATAATTCCCTCCCACCCCCCACCTGGTCCATTCCCTACTTTGATCCTGTCCCTCTTTGAAAGTGGGTACTTCCAACCTCCCCTCCCCCCAGAATGACCTCCCCTCTGTCATCCCCCCTTTCATCCCCCTTCCCCCTACTCTTCAGCAGTGTGAGATATACCATTTAGTATGTATGTTATTCTCTCCCTGAGCCAAATTCAGTGAGAATATGGTTTTGCCTTTTTGCCTTCCTGTTCTTCCCCTCCCCTGCAACCATTTCCCCTTGCTTCTTCTACATGAGATATTTCTCTTCCCAATTTTTCCTCCACTTCTCTCATTTGGTTTTCACAGTCCTTCTTGAGCTCCTTCATAGCCTGTAATCAGTTCATGTTTTCTTGGAAGCTTTTGGTGCAGGAGATCTGACTTTGTCTTCCTGCTGTTCTGTCTCCCAAAAATAATCTAAAGTTGGATTGCTGAGTGGCATATTTTACTCTACCCTGTCTCTCCCCATCTCCTCTTGCCACTCAGTTTTGCTGGGTAGGTGACCCTTGGGTTCAGTCCCAGCTCTTTTGCCCTCTGGAATATCATATTCCATACCCTTCCATCCTTCAGTGTAGAAGCTACCAGGTCCTGGGCTATTCTGATTGTGTTTCCCCAATATTGAAATTGTTTCTTCCTGGCTGCTTGGAGTATTTTATCCTTGATCTGGGGATTCTGGAACCTAGCTATAATATTCCTGGGAGTTTTCTTTTTGGGATCTTTTTCAGGAGGTGATCTGTGGACTCTTTCAACCTCTATTTTGCCCTCTGGATCTAAAACATCAGGGCAATCTTCCTTGAGAATTTCTTGAAGGGTGATTTCTAGGTTATTTCTTTGATTATGGCTTTCAGGTAGTCCAATAATTTTTAAATTGTCTCTCCTGGATCTATTTTCCAGGTCAGTGGTTTTTCCCATGAGATATTTCACATTGCCTTCTAATCTTTCATTTGTTTGGATCTGCTTAACAGCATCTTGATTTCTCATAAAGTCATTAGCTTCCATTTGCTCCAGTCTAACTCTGAAGGAATGAATCTCCTCAGTGAACTTTTAAGATTCTTTTTCCATCTGGCAAATTCGACTTTTTAAGGCATTCTTCTCCTCATTGCCCTTTTGGGCCTCCTTTGTCATTTGAGTTAGTCTATTTTTAAGGTGTTGTTTTCCTCAGTCAGGCTGTTGACCCTCATTTCATACTTTTCCTGCATCCTTTTCATTTCTCTTCCCAATTTTTCCTCCACTTCTCCTATTTGGTTTTTAAAATCCTTCTTAAGGTCCTCTGTAGCCTGTAACCTGCTCATATTTTCATTTGGGGCTTTTGGTGCTGGAGTTCTGACCTCACAGACCTCCTCCTGTTCCATGCTTTGATCCTCTTTGCCCCCAAAATAGGAGTCTCATGTTGCATTTTTCTGTTTATTTTGTTTCCTTTGCCTAGGCATGTTGCCACTTAATTACTTGATTTTTGGGTTTGTTGCCACAGTAGTACTCTGCCACCAGACAGGGGAGCTTCTGTCCCAAAGTTGGGGTCTTCACAACTTCCGGAGGTATTAGTTGGGTGGCCTCTGTAAAGCCTCCACATGCTCTGGCAAGTTGGATACCCACCCCAGACCTCCCCCCCAGATCACAATCCAGATCCAAGCAGGTTGAAGCATCAGCAATTAACCCCTAGACTGATTGCTCGATCTCCCTACAGTTTACAGGCCAGGAGCTGAAGCTGCCACTGAAGCTGCAAAATGGCATCTGTGCCTCCACTCCTCAGCTGCTTCTTGCCCCCAGGGGAAGAAGCCAACACATTCCCCAAATACTGGTCCCAAAGTCCATAGAGCACTAGCCTCTCACTTTGTCCTAGGCATATCTGTGTTGATAATTCTGGGATCGCCACAGCTACTGGTGTTCTGGGGTCCCTCCAGCCGGCTGCTGGTCTGGCCGCCCTGGGGCTAAAACCCCGGCTCTCGTGGGCCTGGGCTCAGCTCCCAGAGCAGTGCGCTCAGCTCCTAGAGCGTTGCACTGTGCTGTGCAGGCCTCTCCCTTCAGGGCTGCTGGGCTGTCCTCAGCAGAAGGTTAGCTTCTCTGTGTTCTGTGGGTGCTGGAACTCCAAAAGTTGTTCAGAGTCTACCTTTTACATTGTTTGGAAGTGGTGTGGTGCAGAGCACCTTGGAAGTGCTGTTTCTACTCCCTCTTTCCAGAAATATTAATGTGTAAAGTTAACAAGGCAGGATGAGATTGGGGGTAATGCCTTACTTATGGTAGATAATGCTTTTTGGTTGACTGATTGAGTAGCTAGTAGTCAAGTTAGCTGAACAGGTAATAACATGAGGGTGAGTAGTGTAAAACAAGACAGGTTAATTGGAGCCAGATTTCATTTTGACCTTTCAATTCCAGACTGAGAAAATTGTATTTGGTCCCATATAGTCCAATGGTTTTCTTTTTTTCTTTTTTTTTTCTTTTTAATTTTTTAAATTTGTTACATTTTAAATTCCAAACTATTTCCCTCCCTCCCCACCCTGCACTTTGGGGTGGTCCCCAAAGTCTGCCATTTCAAACACAGACACATTCACACACACACACATACACACAAACATACACATACACACAAACATACACACACACACACACTCTTAAACCATACAATGTGTAATTCTATTTATCAGTTATTTCTCTGGAGGTGAATCACATCTTCCTTCATGAGTCCTTTGTAGTTGATTGGAGTATTTATAATACTCAAAGTAACGTAATCATTCACAGTTGTTCTTCAGACAATATTGTGGTTACTACATACAAAGTTCTCGCTGCTCATTTCACTCTTCATTATTTCATACAAGTCTTTGCATGTTCTTCTGAAATCAACCATCATTTCTTATAGCACAGTAGTATTCTATCACAATTATATGCTGTGATTTGTTCAGCCATTTCCTGATTGATAGGCATCCCTTCATTTTCTAGTTCTATGCCATCACAAAGAAGGCTGTTATAAATACTTTAGAACATCGATGTTCTTTGCTTTTTTCTTTAATCACCTTGGGAAACAGACCTAATAGTAGTATTGCTGGGTCAAAGGGTATGCAAAGTTTTATTATTCTTTTGGCATAATTCCAGATTGCTTTCCTAAATGGTTGGATCAGTTCACAGCTCCACCAATGGTGTATTTGTGTCCCAGTTTTCCCACATCCTCTCCAAAGTTTGTCATTTTCACCTTGTATAATTTTAGCCACTCTGGTAAGTGTGAGCAGATATCTCAAAGCTATTTTGATTTGCATTTATTTAATCAATGACAATTTAGAGCATTTTTCATTTGACTATATATAGTTTTGATTTCTTCATAAAAACTGCCTGTTCATGTCTTTTGACGACTTGTGAATTGAGGAATGACTCATATCTTTATAAATTTTATTTTATTTTATTTTATTTGCTTTTCGGAAGGCAAGTGGGGTTAAGCGACTTGCCCAAGGTCACACAGCTAGTTTTTGTGTTGTGTCTGAGGCCAGATTTGAACTCAGGACCTCCTGACTCCAGGGCCAGAGCTCTATTCACTGTGCCACCTAGCCACCCCATATCTTGATAAATTTGACCAAGTTCTCTCTATATTTGAGAGATGAGACCTTTATCTAAGAAACTTTATTAAAAAAATTCCCCCAATTATCTGTTTTCCTTCTGATCTTGGCTACATTGGTTTTATTTGTACAAAGCCTTTTTTAAAAATTCAATGTAGTCAAAATTATACATTTTACATCTCACAATGCTATCTTTTGTTCCATGTTCTTCTAATTTTCTTAGCATCATTCCCTTTATATCTGGGCCATGTATCCATTTTGACCTTATCTTGGTAAAAGGTGTTTTAAAAAAAAGTGTTTAAAAGATATTGGCCCATACCCAATTTCTGCCAGGCTGCTTTCCAGTTTTCCCAACGATTTTTTACTAAAAAATGAATTCTTATCTCAAAAGCTTAAATCTTTACATTTGTCAAAAACAAGGTTACTATAATCATTTACTACTATTTGTTGTACATCTACTCTGTTCCACTGATCCATCTTTCTATTTCTTAGCCAGTACCGGATACTTTTGAACATTATTGTCTTACAATATAGTTTAAGATCTGGTACTGCTAAACCTCCCTCTTTTACATTTTTTTTCATTAATTGCTCTGAGTATCTTGACCTTTTGTTCTTCCAAATGAATTTTGTTATTTTTTTTCTACCTCAATAAAACATTTTTTAATAATTTAATTGGGATGGTATCGAATAAGTTTATTAGTTTAGGTAGAATTATCATTTTTATTATACTGGTTCTACCCACCCACAAAAGATTAATATTTTTCCAATTATCTAAATCTGAATTTACTTGCATAAAAACTGTTTTATATTTATATTCATAATGGTTCCTTGGTTTGTCTTGGCATACTCCCAAATATTTTGTACCATCTACAGTTATTTTAAATTAAGTATCTCTTACTATCTCTTTTTGCAGGGTTTTATTGGTGAAATACAGAAATGCTGATGATTTACATGGGTTTCTTTTTAGTCCAGTAATTTTCAAAGTTAGAACTTGGAGATGGGGAAGGACAGGATTATGTGATCAAACATTCAGAAGGTGGGAAGGTGAATGATATCCACCCTCCCTTTGTACTCAGTCCTTGGATTTATCTCCAACACAACCATAACAGTCCCTTCACCCACTATCATCAATCAATTCTTCCCTATTCCTCCCATCTTGCTGGCAGCCTCCAGTGGCTACAGAAACGTCCAACCTCTCCCTCTCTTTAACAGGAATAAGTCTCTTGGGGTGGTTGTAGCACCTGCACTAGAGGTGCAGGAAGAATTCCCCCACCCAGTCATTATCCACACCCTGCATGCAAATCCCCTCTTGGCCATGGCAGGGAAGGGTTGTTAATCTGAGACTGCAGCCTGTGAGAGTCCTTCACCCTTTTTGGTGAAACATGGGAGAATTGTGATCTGCAGCTCTCATTACCTTTCCTTTCCTTTTCAAATTCTCCCTTTTTCCCTATTTTCTGTGAAGACAGCACCATCCTTCGAATCCTCCAGCTTTTAAACATTAAAATCATCCTCAGCACCTCCCTTACTCATAACACACATCCAATCAATCAACAATCTTGATGTTTCTACATCCATGTCATCTCTCATATCTCTCTTATCTCTACTCAATCAATCACCACCCTCATCACTTCTTGGTTGGACTATATCAATAATTTCTTTCACTCAGGGTTCTCCCCACTTCACCCTTCACTCAGCTTCCATGTTACCCTCTACTCAGTTAGCTACAGTGATGTACTCCTGAGCTTAAGATTAAAGACTATTTCATATTTATGCACTAGTGGCAAAGTGAATAGAGAACCTAGGTATGGAGTCAGGAAGATCTAAATTCAAAACCAGTCCCAGACCCTTACTTGCTAGTGACCCTGGGGGAGTCATTTAACCTATGTTTGCCTTAGTTTCTCAAAATATAGAATGGGAGTAATAATACCCTTCAGGATTATTGTGAGGATAAAATGAAATAATATTTATCAAAGTGCCTGTCACATGGTAGGAGTTATGTAAATGCTTATTTCCTTCCCCCTCCCCCAACCTTCCTCTTTTCTAAACGTCTATTTTTGTGTAGATGTTTAAGGTCAATTAGGTAGTGCAGTGGTTAGAGCACCAGGCCTGGAGTCAGACTCATCTTCCTGAATTCAAATCTAGTCTCAGATACTTACTAGCTGTGTGACCCTGGGTAACTCACTTAACCCTGTTTGCCTCAATTTCCTCATCTGTAAAATGAACTAGAAAAGGAAATGGCATACCACTCCAGTATCTTTGCCAAGAAAAGAATTGGCTTCATTAAAATGGGGTCAAGAAACACCAGACATGACTGAACAACATTTTTGTGTAAGCTTTACTCTGTGTGTATGTAAATTATTGCCATCGTATTACCTGTATACAATTTCTAAATAGGTAAATATACATATTTGGAGCATAAGCTTGAAAACTATTTTCTGATAAGGCATGTGTGATCAAAAAGTTTGGAAACCACAGGTACAGACAGTGGAGAAGTTGCTGAACAAGGGACTGGCCTGGTTAGAACGCTTGGGCATTAGGGAGATTGTTTTGAGCCTAACATATAGTGGGCACTTACTTAATAAATGCTTTTGGAATAAATGGATGTTTTTTGAAGGATGAATGAAGATATGTCAGTTGAAACCGTAGCTCCTGGAGTCACCTGCATAGATGCGATCATTGAAGTCAGCATGTGAATGGCATCAAGGCAGAGAGGGAGGACCAAGGACAGAGAATTGGCTGGAGATGAAATAGGGAAGGACAGCTAGGAAGTACAATCAGCAAGGGGGAAGATCAGGAAGAGCAAATGTTCACCTTTTAATCCACTCTGCACAGCAATTCTCATTTATACAGTGATTGAAGGTTTACAAAGCACTTCCCACGTTTGTAAGGTAGGTATTAAGATTCCCATTTTACAGATAATGAAACTGAGATGCAAAGGTCCTAAAACTAGCATGGGACAAGGGTGAAATTTGAAGCTAGGCCTCTCTGGACTCCAACTAAGTTAGATAAGAGTGCCGGATTTTGAGTCCGGAAGATCTGCACATGTATCTCACCGTAAACACTTATCCCTTGTCTGACCTTGGAAAAGCCATTTAACCTCTCTGAGCTTCAGTTATTTCATCTGCAAAATGGGGAGAGTCATGGCACCTGACTCACAGGGTTACCCTGGGGCTTGGATAAGGCAATTTGAGAAAGGTGCTTTATAAACCTTAATGTGCTATGTTGATGCAAGCTTTTATTACGTGGGCTTCCCAGAAGGGTATCAAAGGGTAATGCATCAAATGATTTATTCTCCCTGTATATATTATATATATTGTGTATGTACATAAAGACATACATACATATACACATGTATGTACATATACACCTGTATATGTGGAAATATAATAACCCAGGTAAATTCCATTATTTCTCTGTACTCACAAAATCGATTCGTAACCAAATGATGTAAGGACCTTTAGTCCTACCCTAAAATTTATAGTTGTTAATAATAATAGCAATAGGGGCGGCTAGGTGGCGCAGTGAGTAGAGTGCCGGCCCTGGAGTCAGAAGGACCTGAGTTCGCATCCGGCCTCAGACACTTAACGCACACACAAACAAAAAAAACCCCAAAACCTAGCCGTGTGACCTTGGGCAAGTTGCTTAACCCCAATTGCCCTCCAAAAAGCAAAATAATAATAATAGCAATAACAATAATAGCATTTACCAGTAACTGTACTAAGCATTTTACAAATATTATTTCATTTGATCCTTACAGCAGCTCTTGGAGGGGGGGCAGTGGTATAATTACCCCTATTTTACAGTTGAAGAAATTGAGGTGACAGAGATTAAGTGACTTGCCCAGAGTCACACAGGTAGGAAGCACCTGAAGTCACTTGAACTCAGGTCTTCCTGACTCCAGGCTCTATCCGCAGAGCAACTTAAACATTTCCCTATTTGTGAACTTTTGAAATTTTTTTTTCCTTCTGCCAATGAATATGAGCATTTATATGACACTTTTAAAAAATGTCGGTTTAAACTTGGCTATGACTTGGTAATAATTTATATAGTTCAAGAAATTTGCATATCAATACCCAACCATAGCCTATTTAAAGTTCTTTTCCCAAGTAGATTATTTCTCCCAACTCTGCTCCAAGATTAGCAGTGGTAATAATCACCAGGGCAATTTGTAGCCTTAATTGTGATTCCAAAAGGGACACAGAAACAGTCATTCTTTTTCTTTTTAATTTATTTATTTTTAGTTTCCAACATTCATTTCCATAAGTTTTAAATTTTGTCCACCTCCCTCCCCAAGGCAGATGCAATTGGATATGTATGGGCTTTGCATATACATTCCTATTAAATCCATTTTCACGTGAGTCATAGAAGAATTATAATGAATGGGAGGAACCAAAAGAAAGAAAAAAAAACAAAAAAGAAAATAGTCTGCTTCACTCTGCATTCTGACTCCATAGTTCTTTCTCTGGATGTGGATGGCAAGAAATAGCCATTCTTAAAAGAGACTTTTTCTTTTTTTCTTTTTTTTAAAGCAATTGGGGTTAAGTAACTTGCTCAAGGTTGCACGGCTTGTCATTATTTATGCGTGGGTGCTCATTTTCTGAGGCCAGATTCGATCCCGGGTCATCCCAACTCTGAGGCCGGCGCTCTTACTCACTGTGCCACCTAGCTGCCCCAAAAGAGACTTTTTCAAGGGAGACCTTGTATGGTTTTCTTATTCTACCAGTGAGGAAAATGAGGCCCAGCTGCAATCATGCTCCTCATAACTGCCTGCCATAACTGCTAAATTGTATCCCATAGCCACCTTTGTCTATTTCAACTTTTGTTTCCTTCTTGGGGAATACAGCTGGCTATAATTGTATTACACCAATGAACAAGATTTTCCTTTTAGCAGATTCTCCAAAGAGGTCTTCTCTGGAAGGACTTGTTTAAATGTTCTCTGAAGGGTGTGAAGCATCTGACCTAACTCCCGCAATGGGAAAGGCCATTTTTGATTTGCAAAATATGTCCTTTTTGGCTCCTCTTCTTCATCCAAGATGGCTGCCATCTGTTATTGGCACAAACATCCTTGTTTTGGTTCCATCAAGAGATTTCTGTAAAGTCAGTCATTGTTATTATAGGACATAACATTTTATAAATGAACCCAATGAATGGTTTTCATCAGAGAGAAAGTCACAATGTACATTTATTATACAAATAGGAGAGTTCTGAAGACCACACCACTAAACAGTTATTAATTAAATGAGCTGAGATGGAACACTGCAAGTGACCCCAGGATTAAGTTCTTATATGGTATTTCTCTGATGACTAATAGTCATTGTAACTAAGATGGGGGTATTACAACAAAACTCTGCTGCTGACAAAAATATTAACCGTAAATGATGACAAGGTTTTCATCTGGGACCAGGAGAACATCTGGAAACTATTAAATCCATAGTGTTTTCCCCTTTGAGTCCTGATTGCCAAAGTGAAAACCAACCACCCAGAAACTGTGGCCCTAATGGTAACTCAATATTTCTTTTTCATTAAAAATTATTCCAAGGGATTGCCATTATTCCTTTCTCAATAATGATTCTCTTGGTCATTATTCAGGGAACCTCAGTATGAGTGTTGGTACTAGTTCCTGGTTCTAGAGGCTTTCCTTTTGTGTTGTAGAATTGAAAGTTTCTAGAGAACCAGTCCTTATAGTCTGGGTCACTATCCATGCAACATCAGGACCAGATGTGAACTAGTTGCATTATAGCCTAGAAGAGAAACCAGCTGAACATTAGATGAATAGACAGAAGTAAAGTCAGATGTGAAATGCAGAGAATTGTCAAAAAGCTGTATTTCCTGCTAACCATCTACAGGTTTGTTATTAAAAGCTGTGATCTGTAACAAGAAGGGCTTAAGTAGAACTCCATTTCATTTCAATCATTTGTAGACTCCAAGTACTAGAGATGTATACAATTCATGGGCTCATTGATCCCTCCACCTCCCTAGTGTCTTTCTTTTCGATTGGAGGATTTAATTGGGAGAGGAGAACTGAAGTTTTGGAGCTTTTAATACATGCAGCTTTATAACTGGCACAGTATCACAACTCCCCGCTCCCCCTACCCTACCACCTCTCCCCCATCCATAGTGAATCTCCTGGCAGGGAGGTTTGCTGTTTGCTGAAGGAAGAATTTGACTTTACTGGGAAATATGAGAAGTCATTCATCTCTACTGGTACATCATAGAGCCTTAGAGTTGGAAGAGTGCCCAGAGGTCACCTAGTCCCAACTCTACTGAAATCATGAATTCTACTGACAGCATCCCCCACAAGTAGCCTTCTAGTTTCTTCAGATAAGAATTGAAAGAACAATGAACTGCAAGGTAACTGAGAATCTTAAAGAACCATATCAAATTATTTTGAATTGTAATTTAAAGCATAAAATTCAATTCAGCAAACATTTACTAAAGGTCTACTGAGCTAGGCCTTGGATTAGAAGCTGGGGATGTAGAGACAAAAACAAAATGATCCCTGCCCTCCAATTACTTACATTCCATTATGGGTATGAGCACAAAATAAACAAACAGTCATTTCTCAAATTTCAAGAGGCAAGGACCAACAACTGAGGGACAGTATAAAAGGTGTCTCTTGAGCTGAGCTTTATAGAAAGTTAGGGATCCTAGGGAGCAAGGGTGAGGAGAGATACCATTCTGGACCTGGGAAACAACACAGAAATAGGAGATGTAATGTCATATATAATGAGCCAAAAGTGAGCCAGCTTGGCAGAAACATAGATTGCATGGGGAGAGTAAAATGAAATTTGCCCAGAAATGTAGATGGAGTCAGTTTATGAAGAACTTTAAATACCAGACAGAGGAGTTTTCTTATGTTTTGTCCTAGAGGTAATAAAGAGCCACTCGTGTTTGTTAAATATATAACATGGTCTGATTTATGTTTTAAGAATATTAATTTGGCAGCAGTGTAGGGGATAGATTGGCAAAGGGAGAGGCTGAATGGTGGGAGACAGATTAGAAGGCTGTTGTTTTAATTCAGGAGAGAAAGTGATAAGAACTCAAACTGGGTGGTGAATTTCTGAGCTAAGAAGAGATTGATGGAAGAAAAGATATTAAGTGAGATATGTTGAGAGGGAGGAATATAGAAGACGTGTCAAAATATTGGCTATAGGGTATGAGTTAAAAGGTGTATGATCCTGTTGTAGGGGAAAGAGGCCTGGATTTGGGATCAGAAGACACAGAGGGAACACAGCATAGCACAGTGGGAAGAATGCTGGACCCGGGCTCAAATTGGTCTCTACTGGCATTTTCTGTGTGACCTTGGACAAATTCTTTATCTCTTGGAAGGTAACTTCCTCATTTGTAAAAATAAAAGCATGGGACTAAATGGTCTCTAAGATCCCTACTGATTCTACCTACATCAATGATCCTAAGTCATTTAAATCTCTCAAATGGAAAATGGGACCAATAATACCTATCTTATATACAGGCACTGGGGTATAGAGATCCATCTTGCCCTACTAGAAAGTTGTGGGGAGGAGGATATAAGAGAGAACAGATTGGGGGAAAGGGTATTCAGTAGGCATGCTATATTGGGGTGGGGGCAGGGGAAAGATGGGGAGAAAATGTGTTACTCAAAATCTTGTGGAAATGAATGTTGAAACTAAAAATAAATAAATAATATAGAAATAAAAAAAAAACAATACTTATCTTACAAGGTTAGCAGAAGGAAAACATTTTGTTAATTGTACTGTGCTATAGAAACCAGAGTTGTTATTAGTCAATTTGTTTCTTCTGGTAAACTCTTTAAGGGCGGTATTTTGTCCTTGTATCCCTATCATGGGCAGGTATTGAAGTGGATAGCAAACCAGGCCTGAAGTCAGAGGAAGATTCATCTTTGGGAGTTCAAATCTGGTCTCAGACACTTACTAGCTGTGTGACCCTGGGTAAGTCACTTCACCCTGTTTGCCTCAGTTTCCTCATCTGTCAAATGAGCTGGAGAAGGAAATGGCAAACCACTCCAGTATCTCTGTCAAGAAAATCCCTAATGGGGGCAACTAGGTGGTACAGTGAATAGAGCATTGATCCTGGAGTCAGGAGGACATGAGCTCAAATCCAGCGACAGACACTTAACGCTTACTAACCATGTGACCTTGGGCAAGTCACTTAACCCCAATTGCCCTGCCCTCCCCCCTCCAAAAGTAAAAAAAAAAAAAAAAATTAAAAAAAATTCTTAATGGGATCACGAAGAGTTGAACACAACTGAAAATGACCGAACAACAACTACAAAATGACTAAGATGAGACTAACTTTCCTTCTGGCTCTGACATCCTGTGTTGTAAGATCCTTTCTAGTCCTCATATTTGGCAATCCTATGATCTTTCAGTTAATCCTGAGTCACATTTCAAAGTACTATACTATTAAGATCATGAGAACCAATATCATTCAATATCCAGGGATTTTCTTTTCTTTGAGAATCACAATTTTAAAGAAGTCATTTTCAAGTGAATAGGTCCTTTAAGAATGCAGAAGATTGATGCTTTCCTGCAGTTTTAAGGACAAACTCCTAATGAGAAGTGGGCTGACTTGTCATCATTCTTCCCAACAATAGCTGCCCCAGAGAAGATAATTCATCATAAGTCACTACATCACTACATTCATACCATTACATGAATAATAATAACAGATGAATTCATACCTGACATTTACAAGGCATTCAGCACATGTTATCTCTTTGGAGCATCATGAGAATCTGGTAAAATAGGTGCTGTAGTTATAATTATGCCCAATTTACAGATATGAAGACTGAGGCTTGAAGAGTTCATGGTCACAGAACTAAAATATGATAGAAACATATTTGAACTCGAGTCTTCTGGATTCCCAGCCCAACCTGCAGCACACTGCATCAGACCTCCTCTCTCAGTGGCTGAAATGGTATGGCTTCCTTTTGCTTATTTGGTGGCAGGCAAATTATACACACTTTTAATTGTTTTCATAGTAGTAATGAGTTCAGATGATTCATTCACATTCTGATGCACTCCCTTTAGTTAGAATGGCACGTATTTGAGACAATGGGTTGAAGTTCTGGAAAATCTATGATGGGGCGGGGGGGGGGGGGAACTGCAGGGCCCAGTAAAAATCTTAAGCTCTAATTAGCCTAACTGCTTATCAACAGGATGTCTCTAAGAGTTATTGTGCAAGAAATCTGATGATTTAAACAAGAAATAATTCATGCAATAAATAGCTATTTACCCTTCTTGGTTAATATTATAGAATCCCAGAGCTGAATGTGATCTCTGAGAAACTCCATTGAAACTCAAACCTGAGTAGGAATCTCCTTTATATGCTTTTCAAGGAGAAGCCTCCCACCCTCTGCTTCCAAACTGCCTGTGATCATGAGGAGGCTACATCCAGAAGCCTCCCCTTCTACTTTGGGACAGCTTGGATTGTTAGAAAGCTATTCCTTATGTCAAGCCAAAATCAGTTTCTCTGCAGCCTCTGCCCATCACTGCTGATTCTGCTTTTTGGGGCCAAGTAAAATAAATAGAATTACTCTTCCACATGAGGGCCCTTCAGACACTTGAAGACAGTTTTCCTATCTGCATTCCCTACATTTTCTCTCCTCCAAGCTAAGCATATCTAGTTCCTTCACCCAGTCCTGCTAGGGCAAGGTCTAGGGCTTCTTTCCATTCTACTCACCCTTCTTTGGACAGTCTCCATATTGTGAAAGTTATTCCTTTAGAAAAAATACCGAATGCAATAGTCCAGATGTGATCTAACAAGGGCAAAGAACAGCAGGACTAACTCATCTCTAGTTCTGGACATTCAATTTCTATTAATACAGCCCAAGATTAATTTAGCTTTTTTGTTATTACATATCATTGTTGTATCATGCAATCGACTAAATCTCCCAGATCCTATTCACATAAATGAATGAATGAATGAATGAATGAACATACGAATGTGCATCAAACCCTCAGGGTACAAATACAAAATTGAAACAACCCCTTTACTCAAAGAGACAATACATATAGAGGGGAGAGGTATTTAAGGATAGGTATTTTGTTTTGGATGGTGAATGGAACCAGATTGACATATGCTTTCTAGGAGTAATGACAGAATTGATTTGATTGTGGTTCTAGAATTTAAAAGGGGGCAAGAGGGTTGAACTTCTCAGGGTATTCCCTACAATAAGTTGATTGGGTGGAAGAGAGTTGTGGAGTAAAGACCAGCCATATCTCCCCCATCTTATACACATGAAACCAATTTGATTTTTCTTTAAACAAGTACAAGGCTTTCCATTTATCCCTATTAAAGGCCAACACTATAGCCTGCCATTTATTTTTTGGCTTCTTTTTTTTTTTTTGCCTTTTGGAGGGCAATTGGGGTTAAGTAACTTGCCCAAGGTCACACGGCTAGGTTTTTGTTTGTGTGTGCATTAAGTGTCGGAGGCTGGATCCGAACTCAGGTCCTTCTGACTCCAGGGCTGATGCTCTACTCAATGCACCACCTAGCCACTCCGTATTTTTTGACTTCTGATATTGTCAGCCAGCACGTCAGCCATTCAGCTTTGCACCATCCACAGATTTTAGAGGCATATCTTCTATAACTTTATCCAAGTCACTAATGAAAGTATTGACCAGAGCCAAGAATATTCCAACAGACACCCCTTTTCAAAGTGACTTCAATCCATCAATCAATGTGTCTCATCATTAGATTGAATCCAGCAAGCTGTAGTATTATCCAGCCCATATATTTCCATCTTATTCGCAAGAATATTTTGAGAAATGCTGTCAAATGTCTTCCTGAAATAAGATATTTTCTGTCAGTGGCTTTCCATCTACTTTGTCAACCTATCCAGATGGAAATAAGGTTATTCTAGCATTGTGTTAGACAATCTTGTGTTGACATTGTGTTGATGATCTCTGTTTACCCTATCCTGAGCTCCACTCATTCCAGAGATTGTACCACTACTGTTTATGTGGTGTTTAGCTGGGACATTTCAGGATGAAGAAGCTGGTCACTCTTGGTGGATATTAAGGTTGCTCTTGAATCTGGATTATTTCTGGAAAACTATCAGCAGAGAAAGGATCAGACTCATGTAAGACTCCAGGTCTCAGAAAAGGTACAGTTCCATCCTCTGGGTCTCCCAGGGAATTTCCTTTATGATGGTTATTCTTCATTGTTCCCTTCTCAGTAGGATAATCAGTGGGATAAAACTCGATGAGTCCATGTTTCCCTTGTGCTTGAACCTCTTAGAGTACAGAGTCAATTTACCATGAGGGTAATTCTGAGGTGATCAGGCAATTCAGGTATAGTTCAGATTATATACCTCATATTGTGATTATCTGAGACACCATTTCCATCATCTTAGGGATGATTTGAAGCTTTGAGAGCTTTAAATGTAACAAATTGTCTTGATAAATCCCCAAATACACCCTAGGTCCCTGTAAAATTATAAACAAACCAACCCTTTAGTAATGCTTTTATGAATTTGATAAGGACTTTAAAGCAAGCTCACTAGCTTAGAGTTGGAAGTATCTACCCTCTTTCCCTTTTTTGAAAAATCAGGTCAGTTGCCCATTTCCTGTTTGGGGGCACTTTCTTCATTCTCCAAAATCTTTCAAAGATCCACAATGACTCAATAATTACATCTACAAGTTCTTTTAAGATTCAGAAAGGGAGTTTTCTGGGGAAGTGCTGATTTAATTGAGGGCAGCCATGTTCTGCCTTGCCATCTCCTCCCTTATCAAGGTATAGGTAGATTTTGTGCCACATGAGGCAGCATCTGTCAAATGAAATGGAAAACCAAGATCCTTCAGATAAGTAAATTCCCAAATGATTTGGTACGCTGGCTCTCCACTACCTTGTCAAATGCTGGGTGCTGCAACTTCTTGCTCTTCTTTTTTAACGCAGAAATCCTCTTTTAAATTTACATGGGCTAACCATTCTCCTCTGTTCCTTATATTACACACTTTCAGCAGCTGTTGCACATCTGTAAAGCAACAAACACAGCCTGGGCCACATGGCCTGCCTCTTTATGATAGATGAAGCAGCCTCGAGAGAAGTTTTGTTCTGAACTCCCCTAGAACAGGAGGGGACAATGGATATACACCATGCTATTGTCACTGGTCCAGCATCTCTCTTTTCTTTTTTGTGGCAGATCTAAGCTGAACATCAGGTTGCTTTCATTGTATCCCCTTATGTAGCTTAGTGAAAAATATTGGATATATGAGAAGGATTCAATTTGGAAAATAAATATTTGATTTTTTTTTCTCAAGAGGCCACTATGACATAGAGCAGCACACTTTGCTCTGACATTAGCAATTATTTCATTGGAACTTGCAATGCTATCTGTTCAATCTCATTGACTGGCTCTCTTACCAAAGTATTGTGCTTCCTTCTCACTTTCTCTGTTTACCATTTACAGTGTTCTAATTCTTAAAGGAAGAGTTTACCCAAGATGCTATAGCAGCAAGCACTCTAGAATACCCAGGATGGCTGCTAGCACAGTTTCTTTGACCTGCTTTTCTAAAGGAAAGCAACTCAAAATAGGTTAACAGTCTAACTTTAATCAACCAAACATGTGCCATTTACCTAGTTCAGGGGGGAAAGTCACCACCCTAAACTTCAGAGAATACAAACAGAAGTTACAACAGAAAAAATAACACAATTCAGCAGACAGGGATTCCAACTGTCTGACCATTACATCCATACCTCCTTAGTTACCAGAAAAGGAAGCACCAACATCTGGGTTTTCAAAGGCAGGCTCAATGGCTGCGCAGTCTCATCTGGCCAAATCACACAACTCTTCCCAAAGTGAGCCCCAAAGCAAAACCTCACATAAGGGTATATATAGCCTTCTCCTGTGTCAGAGAATGTCACAACCCTCTTGACCCACTGTCCAATCGCAAAGTAACAAGGTGTGGGTATTCCTGAAGAACAAGCTTCCCACCACAGGCTCCATATAACCACATTCAGCCGATTAGGGGGCAGAGTATATTTTCAAATCAGGGAGAGTTCTCAAATTCACTTAAGCCTATCAAGGGGCCTAGGGACAGGGAAGATCTTTAGATTCCCATTACAGATGCTGGAGCTTTTTTCCCTTTGAGCCCTTTCAAGGATAGTCTTCTGCGTATTTTTCTCCTAGAACTAGTTCTCTTCCTTTATGAGGATTGTCAAACTGATGATGTGCCAAAATCCTTCCAAAGCCCCCAAAGCTACATGCCATCAAAGCTACTGACTCAAGTCAAAGGTGATCTAGATAATTTAAAAGTCAATTCAAGAATATCTTAACTGGCCATGGAGGATACTGGACATTTGCTCTGACAAATATTGGATCTCTTTGGAGCCATAAGCAACTGAGCTCTAAAAAACAGCACTATTTCAAAATTGCACTTGAGATTCCTCAACCCACAAACTGCAATGGCAGGTTTCAGGATTTGTGGACACACAGCTAAGAAGCCTGTCATATTTTCTTTTTTATTTATTAAATTTTATGTTTATTTTTAGTTTACATCATTCATTTCCACAAGATTTTGAGTTACAAATTTTCTCCCTGTCTTTCCTCTATACACCACCCCATAACAGTGATCCCACTGTATACACCCTCCGCCAACCTGCTCTCTCCTATATCATCCCCCATCCCCCTCCAACTTTCCAGTAGGACAAGATGGATCTCTATACCTCAGTGCCTGTATATCTTATTTCCCAGTTGCATGTAAAAACAATAATAATAATAATAATATGTTTTTTTAAACATTTGATTTTAAAACTTTTAATTCCAGATTCTTTCCCTTCCTCCCTCATCACCCACCCTTACTGGGAAGATGAGCAATTCAATATACGTTGTACATATATAGTTATGCAAAACATTGCCATAGTGGATATATTGTGAAAGACTGACTATATTTCCCTTCATTCTATCCCAACCCCCACTTGTTCTATTCTCTACTTTGACCCTGTCCCTTTTCAAAAATGTATGCTTCCAATTTCCCTCCCCTCCCCCCCACTGGCAACCTGCCCTCTCTTCCATCAACCCCCCTCCCAACCCCTTTCCCCCTGCTCTCCTGTAGGGCAAGATACCCTATTTAGTGTGTATGTCATTCCCTCCCTAAGCCAAATTTAGTGACAGTAAGGTTGACTCATTCCCTTTTGCCTTCCTGTTCTTCCCCTCCATTGTAACCATTTCCCTTGCCTCTTCTATATGAGATAATTTACCCCATTCTATCTCTCCCCATCTTCTCTCATTATATCCCTTTCTCACCTCTCAATTTCACCTTTTAAGTATCATCCCTTCCTATTCAATTGGTCCTGTACCCTCTGTCTCTGTATACCTGTACACATATATACACACACTCACATATATATTCATACGCACATATACTCTCCTACATAGATATATATATATATATAGATAGATATATATAAATATATATATCTATATATATATGTATGCATACACACACACACACACATATATATATTCCCTTCAACTATTCTCATACTGAGAAAAGTTTCATATTACAACTACTGTTTTTCCATGTAGGAATGTAAATAGTTCAACTTTGATAAGTTCCTTATGACTTCTTTTCCCTGTTTACCTTCTCATGCTTCTCTTGCTTCTTGTATCTGAATGTCAAATTTTCTATTCAACTCTGGTTTTTTTATCAAGAATGTTTGAAAGTCCTCTATTTCATTGAATGACCATATTTTCCCCTGAAACATGATACTCAGTTTTGCTGGGTAGGTAATTCTTGGTTTTAATCCCAGCTCCTTTAACCTCTGGAATATCATATAACAAGCCGTTTGATCCCTTAATGTAGAAGCTTCCAGGTCCTGTGTTATCCTGATTGTGTTTCCACAATATTCAAGTTGTTTCTTCTTGACTGTTTATGATATTTTCTCCTTGACCTGGGAATTCTGAAATTTGGCTATAATATTCCTAGGAATTTTCTTTTTTGGGATCTTTTTCAAGAGGTGACCAGTGGATTCTTTTTTTTTTTTATAGGCAGTATTATCTTTATTTTTTTATTTTTTTTTCAAATGCTTTATTAACTTTTGTTTTACTTCATTTATTTCAACCAGTATTTTGTGTTACAAATTGTCTCCCCGGGGCAGCTAGGTGGCGCAGTGAGTAGAGTGTCGGCCCTGGAGTCAGAAGGACCTGAGTTCAGATCTGGCCTCAGACACTTAACACACACAAACAAAACCTAGCCATGTGACCTTGGGCAAGTTACTTAACCCCAATTGCCCTCCAAAAACAAACAAACAAACAAAAAAAAATTGTCTCCCCGTTTTTCCCCTACCAACCTGCCTGAAACAGCAGTCCCCCAGGATATCCCCTCCTCTTATTTCCCAATTACATGTAAAATGGTATTAACAATATATTTATTTATTTATTTAAACATTTGGTTTTAAAACTTTGAATTCCAAATTAATTCCCTTCCTCCATTGTCACCCACCCTTACTGGGAATATAAGCAATTCAATATAGGTTGTACATGTGGAGCTAATGCAAAACATTACCATAGTAGATATATTGTATGTAGATTATATTTCTCTCCCTCCTATCCCACCTCCCACTTGTTCTTTCTCAACTTTGGTCCTGCCCCTTTACAAAAGTGGGTGCTTCCTACTTCCCTCCCTCCCAGCCTGTCCTCCCTTCCATTATCCCCCCTCTCATCTCCTTCCCCCCTATTCTCCTGTAGGTAAGATACCCTATTTAGTGTGTATGCCATTCCCTCCCTAAGCCAAATTCAATGATTTTAAGGTTGACCCATTCCCTTATGCCTTCCTGTTCTTCCCCTCCATTGTACCCATTATCCCTTGCCTCTTCTATATGAGATGATTTGCCCCGTTCTGTCTCTCCCTATTTCCTCTCATTATATTCCTCTCTCACCTCTTGATTTCACCTTTTAAGTATTATCCCTTCCTATTAAATTGGTCCTGTGCCCTCTATCTATGTATACCTGTAAACTTATATATACACATTCATATATGTATTCTTATGCTGATATACCTTCTGATAAAGACTATATATCTATTCCCTTCAACTATTTTCATACTGAGAAAAGTTTCATCAGTTACAATTATCATTTTTCCATGTAGGAATATAAATAGTTCAATTTTGATAAGTTCCTTATGATTTCTTTTCCCCATTTACCTTCTCATACTTCTCTTGCTTCTTGTATCTGAATGTCAAATTTTCTATTCAAGTCTGGTTTTTTCTTCAAGAATACTTGAAAATCCTCTAATCCACTGAATGACCATATTTTCCCCTGAAACATGATACTCAGTTTTGCTAGGTAGGTGATTCTTGGTTTTAATCCCAGCTCCTTTGACCCCCAGGATATCATATTCCAGGTCCTTCTATCCCCTCAGTGTAGAAGCTGCCAGATCCTGTGTTATCCTGATTGTGTTTCCACAATATTCAAATTGTTTATTCCTGGATGCTTGTAATATTCTCTCCTTTATCTGGGAATTCTGGAACCTGGCTATAATATTCCTAGGAGTTTTCTTTTGGGGATTTTTTTCAGGAGGTGATTGGTGGATTATTTCAACCTCTATTTTTCCTTCTGATTCTAAAACATCAGTGCAGTTTTCCTTGAGAATTTCCTGGAGGATAATTTCTAGGTTCTTTCTTTGATCATGGCTTTCAGGTAGTCCAATAATTTTTAAATTATTTCTCCTGGATCTCTTTTCCAGGTCAGTGGTTTTTCCCATGAGATATTTCACATTGACTTCTATTCTTTCATTTGTTTGGGTCTGTTTAACAGCATCTTGATTTCTCAAAGAGTCACTAGCTTCCCTTTGCTCCATTCTAAATCTGAAGGAAAGATTCTCTTCAGTGAGTTTTTGAGATTCTTTTTCCATCTGGCAAATTTGGCTTTTTAAGGCATTCCTCTCCTCATTTCCTTTTCCAGCCTCTTTTGCCACTTGAGTTAGTCTGTTTTTTAAGGCATTATTTTCCTCAGTCAGGCTGTTGACTCTCCTTTCATAATTTTCTTGCATTATTTTCATTTCTCTTCCCAGTTTTTCCTCCACTTCTCTCATCTGCTTCTTAAGGTCCTCTATGGCCTGTAACCAGCTCATATTTTCATTTGAAGCTTTTGGTGCAGAAGTTCTGAATTCACTGTCTTCCTCCTGTTCCGTGCTTTGATCATTTTTGTCCCCAAAATAGGAGTTTCTGTTGTTTTTGTTTGTTTGTTTCCTTTGCCTGGGCATATTGCCACTCAGTTACTTGACTTTTGGGCTCTTTGCCACTGTAAGATTCTGCCACCAGACAGGGGAGCTTCTGTTCCAAACGCTGGGTTTTCTCAGCTGCTGGAGGTATTAGTTGGATGCCCTCTCTGAAGCCTCCACATGCCCTGGCAAGCTGGTCACACACCCCAGGACCTCTACCTCAGAATGCAATCCAGATCCAAGATGGTTAAAGCAAGAGCAGCTACCCCCCTGACTGGTCTCCTGGTCTCCCTACAGTCTGTAGGCCAGGAGCTGAAGCTGCAACATGGGCTGTCTGTACCTAACCATCTCAACAGCTTCTCGCCCTGGGGGAAAAAGCTGAAGCTCTCCCAAAGTCCATGCTGCGCTGACCTCTCACTTTGTCCTATTTTTGATAATTCTGGAAACACCACAGCTGCTAGTGTTCTGAAGTCCCTCCATCTGGCTGTTGTGCCTCAGCCACTTCTCCCTCTGGGGGTAGAGGCCAGACCACACTCCTGGACACCCTGTTCCCAAAGTCCACTGACCTCTCAATTTGTCTTTGGCATTTATGGGTTGATAATTCTGAAAACAGCCACAGCTGCTGGTGATCCACTCTCCAGAAGTCCCTCCATCTGTAGGCCTGCCAGGCTGTCTTCAGCAGGAGGTTTGTTTCTCTCTGTCACTTTGTGGGTCCTGTAGCCCTAAAGTTTGTTTAGAGTCATTTTTATAGGTATTTGAGGTGGTTATGGAGGGGACATACAGAGTTTCCCTACTTCTAAGCTGCCATATTGCCTCCACCCTCCACCTGCCACATTTTCAAAGTGTTTGGTTCCACCTCCAAGAAGGGCAGTATTAGACTATAAGATGGAAACTGACAATTTAATTGCAGCAGAAAGAACACAGAGGGGCAGGCCTGGCACAGGAGATTTCTGAGTTCAAATCCTGGCTCTCATAGTGACTATCTATGTGACTTTGAGTTTCCATTTCTACTAACCATAATATGTGATATAAGTACAGTCAGTTTACTTTGGGCTCGATATCACAGAACCAGGCAGGCTATATTTCCACCTCCTTGGGAGGGGTTTTTGGAGTACCCCAAGGAGTTTGGGTAATCTCTTATCTCTTGCTATCTCAAGTCCCCACTGGATGCATTTCCCACACTGTTAGATGCCAGTGCGTAGAGCCACAGTTCCATTTAGCAACTTAATATTAGTTAGATTTTGGAAAGGGATATTTAATTCTATAGCAATAAAAAAAGTACAAACATTTCCCCCTAGGACCTTGGGGGCACACTCTTCTCTTATCAAACCTTAGACTCTGGAGACAGTAAGTTCATTTTTTGCTCAGTCCCCACATAACATTTGTTCTTCCAGTTTCATGTTCAAATTATGGCATCAATGTAGGATGAGTCCTTTTCTCCACTACCGCTGGGCTGAATCTCAAAGGTCACTCCTGAAGGTCATTCCTTGCTTATCATCTTATCAATGCTTCTCTAACTGCTTAATAGTCATGAACAAAGTCTCCTATAGTGAAAGACTCCAGAATTTCAGATGGCTCCCTCTTCCAATCTTTCAAACCTCACAAAGTCACAATTTCTAATCCTTTCACCTACAATAAAAAAAAAAAACACCCAGGTTAGCAAAGAACCAAAGCTTGTATTTCTAGGCTCCACATCAGCCTCAGTGAGAAAAAACCTCAAGGTCTCTGCTCTTTCAGCATTGTCTCTCATCAGATAACAGTGAACAAAAGAGTAAAAAAGATTGACTAAGAACAAGGAACAGAAGAAAAAATGTTTAAGGTTGGAGTTAGTGGTGCTTTTTGAAAGTATTTCTACTTCCTGCTACCCAACCAATGAACAGCCCTTCTAGCTTCTGTCGAGGCTCTCCAAGGCATTTCCATAATATATCACTACAACTCTCCCAAAGCAGGGTCCCTAGGCTCTTCCATATATTGAACAGTATCAGAGGTATTATGAGCATGTGCCAAAACCCTGTTATATGTATAAGCTAGTGGTAGACATTTGAAGGGGATTCTGATAGAGACCAGTTAATATTAGCTTCCAGGGGCTTATAATAAGTAACAGACTTGTTACTTATAAGACTGGGACAGTGGATGACTGAGGTGTGATGAAGGGGGAATTTCTGGGGAAGATGAGCTCAAGTTGCCCCCTAGTTCTATGATTTTATGAAAATAGCTCCCATCAAAACTATGTTCTGAAGGACAAAAAAATCATTCATTGATTCATTCTTTCAAAAAAAAAAAAAAGAGTCGTGTATGATCTAGAAGGAAGGGCTGCATAACTGGAGAAGGACAAATATCTGAGTTTTCTCCTCAAAAGGGAAAATGTTAGAATATGTAAATGATAGGCCAAAGAACTTGACTTCAATTCCTGGCAAAAATTCTAATACATATTATTTTTAAAGTGTTTGGAAACAGAAAAGAGTGGCCACTCAGAGCAAATGTGGCTTTATCAAGAGTAGTTCATGCCAGATAAATCTCATTTCCTTTTTTGACAGTAACCAGATTAGTTGATCAGGGAGATTCTGTAGACACACAACAACTGGGTTTAAAAACATTTTGATAAAATCTTTCATGTTACTCTTATGGGAAAGAAGGAATAGATAATCATTCAGTTAGGTAGATTCAGAACTAGGCATATTGACCAAACCCAAGAGTAGTCATCAGTGAATTGGAGTAGATTCAGAAGGAAGTTTCCAGGGAAGAAATTTAGGGCTCTATATTTGAATTCATATTGTGTGCCATTTGTACCAATGACTTAGATGAAATTGAAAAAAGCATGCTTACCAAATTTGAAGATGACCCAAAACTGGGAGGAAAAACTAACCTATTGATTACATTTTTTTTTGCTTTTTGGAGGGCAATTGGGGTAAAGTGACTTGCTCAAGGTCACACAGCTAGTTTTTGTGTTAAGTGTCTGAGGTAGGATTTGAACTCAAGTCCTCCTGACTCCAGGGCCTGTACTCTAGTCACTGTGCCACCTAGCCACCCCTAACCTATTGATTACAGAGTCAGAATCCAAAATGATTTTGGCAAGCTTGAACAATGGGCTTAATTTTTCTAAGAAAAATTTTAAGAGGGATAAGTTTTGTTCTTAGGTTGAAAAGTTTCCTTTACAAATACAAGGTGAGAAAATCATGGCTTGGCAATAGTTCCTATGTAAAAGATCTGGAAGTTTTAATGAACTATAAGCTTGATATGGGAAAGCTGGGCAACATGGCTTCCAAAAAAGGTTTAGAGCTATCTATCCTGACCTCTTTTAAGAAGGGCATTGTATGCAAAACAAGCAAGGTAATAGTGTCGTTCCTAATCAGAACACATCTAAATCTCTGGACTAATTTCTGAGCACTACATTTATGAGCTCATGTGAAATAGAATGGTGAAAGAAATGTTGTCTATGCATAGGAGGATGAATAAATGAGATGGAGATATTTAGCCTGGAGAAAAGGATTCAGGGAGGACATCATTGCCAGTCTTCATGACTCTGAAGGACCTTCATGTAGAAGAAAGTTTTGATCTACTTTGCTTTGTCCCAGAGGAAAAGGCTAGGGAAAATGGAGACATTTGCCAAGAAATAGATTAAAATCAGTTTCCTCATCCATAAATGGAGCTAACTAGATTATGATTATTTCTAAATTGACTTCCAGCACTAAAACCCTATGAAGGAGTAATTTTGTTTCCCTGGGATTAATCACACAGAAATTAAATATATCTCAAAACAGGAATCTCATATGAAATCTTAAAAGGTTCCGTTTGTTGTTTTGGCATCACTGGATTATCCAAGGGTGAATTGTTTATTCCATGGATTATGGGGCTCTTTCATTGCCCATTGCCCATTTCCCTCTCCTTAGCCCTTTTTCTACATTAGTCATTGTACCTAAAGATAAACAAAATGAGAAAAAAACTACGAAACAATCTGAATGCTTGTCAGCAAGACTTAGGAGAACCAGAGTTCCCTTTTTGTCACTTAACCGGTGTGATCACATTCCTTCTTTGATATCTCACATTTAAAAATAGGAGTTGAACTAGGTTTCAGGTTCTACTACCCTGTGTGACCTCTAATAATCCACTCAGTCTCTCTGGTCTCCCTGAGTCTCCTCATCCATAAAATAAACAAGTTGGACACTGTCTTAATCACTATGAGAGTGGAAGGCATAGAATCATAGGATCTGGGTAAGAACCTGATATGATCCCCAGAATTCATACTTTATTTAACTGGGGAGATAAGAAAATAGTTACAAATACAAGGCAGGACAGGACAAATGCCCAATGAATGGGACAGAAAGCAAATCTCATAAGCCCTATACAACATTTGGAAAACTCACTGCATGTAGCTAAACCACATCATATGTCAGCCTTACTGTTCCCATCATCTACACAATCAGCCACTCCAACAACTGGATGGTCAATTCCCTTAATGGGCTCTCTGGGGGTATGGAGTCATAGAGTTGGAAGGAGCTACCAGAACCCTCTACATTAGAATTCTATTGTTTTTGGCTGTAGGCCCTCACAAAGTTTCTGGAGCAAAGGACAGGTACAACGTGATCTTTGAGAAAGGCTGTATGACTTCAGAAAGAAAAGAATTAAAATAAGTTTCTAAGCATACAAAGAAATAACATTTTAGCCTTAGTTTATGAGGGGCGCCATAAGGCCAATATTAGATCAGTGTCAAATTCTGTAGTGTCAACATTTCTAGCTCTGATTTATTGAGGCCCGACAAAGAAAGACTCAAACTATCAAAATACCAATGTCAATTAATAACATGGAATTGTTCATGAGTAAATACTAGGCAAGATGCCCCCCTCCAAACTTTTAAAATGGTTCTGAAATTCTGGATAAGAAAAGATACACTTGAGAACAGTGCTCACTATCCAGGGAGCTTAGAAAAACAGATCAATGGATTGTCTATCTGTCATCTGTATATCTTAAGTTAAAGGTCTCTACTAACTTCAGTCGTGGCTGTAAGGATGGTCTGAGAAAGGATTGCAGTGAAGCTTCAAGCTTAGGAAAGTGCAAAGGTCTTCTGCAGGGAGGTGATATAGTGGGTGCGTTGGCCTTGGAGTCAGGAAGATCTGAGTTTAAATCCTTCCTCAGGCACTTGCTATCTGTGTGATGCTTGGCAAGTTACTTAGCCCCTATGAGTCTCAGTTTTCTTACCTGTAATAAGAACGGCACCTGGCCTATAAGATTGTAAGGATCTAATGAGATCACATATGTACAGTGCTTTCCAAACCTTAAAAAGTATTTTTATAAGTGCTAGGTATTATTATTGTTATCTCTTATTTCTATGATATTAGAGTACTGGACAGTACTGAGATCATGCTATCCCACCCTCTGGCAGGAAATAGCTATCACTCTCCTCCACATAGGGAAGTCTGTTTCATGGTATAGCTGACCTTGGTATGGTTATTGTTGCAGTCAGGGAGGCTGGGCCCCATAATGCCTCTGAGGCTTTAGGAGACGCCCACCTTGGGCCAAAAGCTTAATCTCTCTGGGTCTCAGTTTCCTTGTCTACCAAAGGATTAGTGTTGGACTAGTTTACCTCTGTGGTCCTAACTCTAGATCTTGACTTTACCCTGTTACAGAATAGAAAGAGACCCTTAGGACATTTTTTTTCATAGACACACTTAAATTGAGGCCAATACCTCTTTTATTTATTTTTAAAAAATTTTAAACAGGTACTGATAGAATTAAATGACAGTCCACAAGGCTTACAATTGGCTAAGCAGAGATGCATTGAGCTTGTCTCCCCTGACTGATGAGAGCACCTAAAACACGGGATGGGTAATTCTGACTGCAAGGACTAGCCTGGGCCCGTGGCCAGAGGAGGCTCAACTTTCACATGGTTTTTACATACTGCACATTAATCGCATCTTCTCCGCAAACAGATTCAGTTACCACCAGTTGTTCTCTTTTGGAGAATTGTTTTTACTGGAAAGAATAACAACAATATGTCAAATGGGAGTTGGCGTCCAGAATCACATTCCCTTCTGCTTCAAAAGAAGCCTCTGCAAATGCAGGAAGATCAAGGCAGGTTCAGTAGTGATGAAAAATAATTAGAAGACCACACTATTGTGCATTTGTTCATTTGTTCTCTCTCTCTCTTTCTCAGTCTCTTTTTCTCTCTCTTTCTCTCTCTCTTTCTCTCTCTCTCTTCCTCTCTCTCTTTCTCTCTTTCTCTTTTCCTCTCTCTCTTCCTCTCCCTCTCTCTTTCTCTCTCTCTTTCTCTCTTCCTCTCTCTCTTCCTCTCTCTCTTTCTCTCTCTTCCTCTCTCTCTTCCTCTCTCTCTCCCCTCTTCCCTCTCCTATCTCTTTTCTCTCTCTCTCCCCTTTTTCTTCTATCTCTCTTTCTCTCTCCTTTTTCTTTTCTTTTCTATCTCTTTTTCTCTTACCTTCTTCCTCTCTCTTATCTCTCATTCTCCCTCCTTTCTCCTCTCTCTCTTTCATCTCTTTCTCTTCTTTTTTCTATCTCTTTTTTCTCTCTCTTATCTCTCATTCTCCCTCCTTTCTCTTCTCTCTCTCTCTCTCTCCCTTTTCTCTTCTATCTCTCTCCTCTCTTTCTCTCACCTCATACTCTTCCTCTCTAGTCTATCTCTCCTTTCTCTCCTCTCTTTCTCTCTCTGTCTTTCACAATCTCACTCTTCTTCTTTCATTGTCTCATTATCTGTTCCTCTCACAGTCTCTGTCTCTTCCTCTTTCTCCTTGTCTCACTCTGTTTTTGTGTCTTCCTGTTTCTCAATGTCTTTGTTTCTCTCTCCCCATCTATCTCTATCTGCCTCTATCTCTCTCTCTCTCAGTCTGTTTTTGTGTCTCCGTGTCTCCCTGTTTCTCTGTGGCTTTGTCTCTGTCTCTTCCTCTCTCTGGAAATGACCAAGATGAAAAAAAGAATATGGAATCATTGTCAAGGGGGGAAGGGGTGGGAGATAGGTCATTAGCAGCCAAGACACCATGGAGGTGTCCAACAGCTAAATAAATGGGAAATTGAATCTTCCCTCATTGTGTCAAAGAGGCCAAGTCCTACACCAGCTGTAAAGGAAATGGGGAATTTACATTTTCTAGGATGTCAGTAAAAACCTAATGGCCACATTTCCTGTCTGGTTCTCCCTGAAGATCAGCAAACTCTTCAGCAAGGCTGATTTTCTAGGACTTTTATTTTTGTTTACTTTCCCAATTGGCTGCTGTGGCCCTGTAAAGGAAACCCAATCCCATGGAGGAGGGAAAGAGAAATAACTGGGAGTGAGAATAGAATGGCCCAGAAAATGTGGGTGGGGGAAGGGAGAAGAAGAGAGAGGATACAGATAAGGTTGGGCTCCATCCTGGGACAGTTCAGATAGGGTA
The DNA here is from genome assembly GCA_011680675.1 of Gymnobelideus leadbeateri. Taxonomy (NCBI): domain Eukaryota; kingdom Metazoa; phylum Chordata; class Mammalia; order Diprotodontia; family Petauridae; genus Gymnobelideus; species Gymnobelideus leadbeateri. The sequence goes on along the minus strand of WOXC01003085.1, from coordinate 36,282 downwards.
CTTCCCAGTTCAGGCAACATCAAGAAAAGCCTTTTTTGCAGGGTCATGTCAGATGAGCAAGCACTTTGGTTCTGCCACAGTATCCACGGTTCCACTGCCTCCATTCCCATTTCATGTCAGGAAGCATTATTCCCTAAATACTATATTGTAGTAACTGGTCTAATTTTCAGAAAAGCAAATAGAACCTTCCCCTTGCCTGCAAGTAACATAATTGATGCCCAGCATCCTCCTGGATCAAGATGAAGGGATGTAGGACCTGTAGCCTCATTGCCAAATTTCCCCCATATAGCAGCAGCTCTCTGTCTCCCAGTTGAAGTCAGAGGCATGGGGCTCTTATTTATTGAATTCTTCTCTTTGAGGCTCAAAGGGTTAAGGAGATCTCTGGTATTATTTTAGCAAGACCAGCCAAGTCTCTCAAATCTCAGTTACCAGGAGGGAAATGCAGGGAAGGAATTTACATCAGGATCAACTTGAATTAGAAAGGCAGTGGAGTGCTGTGGAAAGAATGCTAGATTTGGGGGTGGCTAGGTGGCACAGTGAATAGAGCACTGGCCCTGGAGTCAGGAGGACTTGAGTTCAAATCCAGCCTCAGACACTTAACACTTGCTAGCTGTGTGATCTTGGGCAAGTCACTTAACCCCAATTGCCCAGCCTTCCCCGCTACCTCCAAAAAGGCAAAAAAAAAGAGTGCTAGATTTGAATTAAGTAAGATTTAGGTTCAAATCCAACTTCACACTGGCTGTGAAGCCCTGGATAAATCACCTAACTTCTCTGTGCCCCAGTTTCCTCATATGAAAATAAAATGGGCATACTCAATGGCCTCTGAGGTCCCTTCTAGCTCTAAATCTATGATACCATAATTCCCGACTCAGCGAGGATGGATCAGATGAAGAAGCTATCCCAGGCATCATCAACAACCTTGTATAGGATTGGGTTTTCCCAAATAGGATTGGAGAGGTACCAAGGAGGGTCCCTTTCCCCAAAATATCTCTCCAATCATTTCTTTGATGCTTGAAAATCCCTGAACAAGGAATGAAGCTTTCATTCTGCAACTAGAAATTTGGTTTAAAAGACAATGGGAGAAGTATCTTGAATTCTCTAAAGTTCTCCCATCCCTTATCATGCTGAGGTCAGCCTCAGAACTCAGCTAGGTCAGTAGAGTTCAAGTTCAGTGCATTCTAATGAACTGGACTATAGACAGGGGTGATGGATTATGTAAGTATCATCCATGGACCAGCCCCCAGGAGGTCTTGGCTTCTGATCCTGAATCTCCCACACCCTCCCCACTTGTCAATAGTTCTGTTTTCATCTTGGTCACTTTCAGAGAGGGACAGATGAATGGATTGTGTATCTGTCATCCAAGGACCAGTCCCCTAGGGGTCTTGGCTTCTAATGCTATATTTGCTGTACCCTTGACAGTGGTTCTATTTTTATCTTGGTCGCTTCCAAAGAGAGGCAGAGACAGATCAACAATAGACAGATGAATTGTGTATATGTTATACAAGAACCAGATCAGCTAGGTTCAGAAAAGTATAGGGTTCTATGACTATAGATTTGGAACTAATAGGGACATTAGAGGTCATTTAGCCTGAATCTCTCATTTTACAGATGAGGCAAATGAAGCCCAGAGAGATGATTTGTCTTGGGTCACATAGCTGGTTAGTGTCTGACGAAGTTAAGAGGAGCTCAGAGGCAGGATTCCCCAGGAAACCAGTCCTGCTTTCAGCCCAGCCCTCCCAGTCATCATTCAGGGAAGTAACTCCTAGAGAAAATGCCAGTCATCCCCATCAACTGCCACCCACAAGGCAGGCAAGCCTTGCAGAAGCAACAAGATACCCCAAAGGAGAGATGGGAGGCAGACTGTGCCAGGAAAGTCCAACCACCACCAGCTTGATCACCATCTCTTCCCAGACTCCAGGGGAGACAGCCCAGCACCCTGACACCAAAAGCCTGGGGAATAACAATGCTTCCAACCCAGTGCCCCGAGCTGTCATCTTTGGAAAACAACTCACAATTGTGAAGATATAACCTGGCAACTTGTCCTGCAGTTAACATCCACAACAACTGAAAGCCTAGACAAGAAAGTTCTGATCCGCAAGGTCTTTGGCCCTGTCCAAAAGTTTAACATAAAAAATCTATTGTAATTTTATCAATGGGAATGACATTAGCGAAGAGCTGTTACCATCCATCTGTTTTGCCAATGCACCCTATGGACCACAGAACTTTCCTATCTGACTTGCAGCTAAAACTTTTCATTGCTATAATCTCCCCCCATTAGAATGTAAACTCCTTGAGAGCTGAAACAGTCTTACCTTTCTTTTTGTTATTTGTATTATTATATATTATGTATACATACATACACAAATATATATTTGTATGTATACTTTACATATACACATATATGCAAATACATGTATATATGTTATATATACATAAGTGCAAATATATATCTTTGTATGCATATATTTATATGATTTGTAGAATGCCATTTATATTCCCAGCACTTACAAAGTTTATTGCCTATGGTAAATACTTAATTTTTTTCATTCATTTATTCATTCATAAAGCTTAATAGAAAGTTAATTCCAGCAATTCATAAAGATCACATTATTGAGGTGTTGTTGTTCAGTCTTTTTCAATCATGTTCCACTCTTCATGACCCCATTTGAGGTTTTCTTGGCAAAGATACTGGAGTGGTTTGCCATTTCCTCCTCCAGTTCATTTTACAGATGAAGAAACTGAGGCGAAGAGGATAAAGTGACTTGCCCAGGGTCACACAGCTAGTAAGTGTATGATGCTAGATTTGAACTCAGGAAGATGAGTCTGACTCCAAGCACAGAAATCTATCCTCTGCACCACCTAGCGGCCTATTGAGGGATTGAGGTACTGAAGGATTATTGTAATCTGGGTTGGTGGAACAAAAACCCAATGAAATCATGCAATTCACTTTAAATGAAATATATCAATGACACATTATAATTTTTTTCTATAGCAGACTTTTTTTTGTGGAGGGGCAATTGTGGTTAAGTAACTTGCCCAAGGTCACACGGCTAGGTTTTTGTTTGTGTGTGTTAAGTGTCTGAGGCCGGATCCGAACTCAGGTCCTTCTGACTCCAGGGCCAACGCTCTACTCACTGTGCCACTAGCCATCCCATATAACAGACTTTTTAATCAAATAAAGAAACTGGGTTCATGAAGCGTCAGAGAGAGGAGGATGGGGAAAAGGGCCCCTAAAATGGGTTAAGGGGTAGAAGAATTCGAAGTTAGGTACTCTAAAGACAAACTGATCTCCTTATCTTGTCTCTCCCTTCACCTAGTCTATCCTCCATACAGCTGCCACTCCTCCAGTGGCCTCCTGTTACCCCTAGGGTCAAATACAAACGTTGCTCTTTGACATTTAAAGTCATTCAAAATAGAACACCAACAAGTCTTTTTCCAGTCATCATACATGATTTTGCTTCCCATACTTTATGTCCCAGCCAAACTATTGGCACACAAGTCTTCCATATCTCATCTCGATGCCTTTGCCTAAGTTCTTTCCCATGCCAGACATGTACTTCCTCCTCATCTTGGTGTCTTAAAATTCCTAGCTTTCTTCAAAGTTCAATTCAATGATCATTTTCTATATGAGGCCTCTCCTGATTTCTCCAAACTACTAGTATTTTCCCATCCAATATCATTTTTGTATTTATCTTATCCATATTTGTATATGCACTTATCTCTCTAGATAGAACATAATAAACTCATTGATTTCCAAAATCGTTTCTTGCTTTCTTAAAAAGCAAAAATAGTTCCTTCCCTCATGGATTTCACAATGTAAGGAGGGGAGGGCGTCTAAACAATCTTTAAATATCTGAATATTTGTTATCATACAGGATGGGTGTGCTGAGATTTCTGGAAACCCTTATATAGAGATCTCTAAAGACTTTGTGCCCTTAGATCACTGAGAAGGAGGTTAAGAGAGCATTTTCCTTTGTGTCAGGGAGCATATAGAACTACAGTAGTGTTTTGGGTTCCAGAAAGATTTCTTCTCTTTTCTGTTCTTCTTGAGAGCCATCAACACGTTTTTCCAGAAGGAATTTGAGGGCTCCTCTGAAAGGAGCACAGCAGATACAACCAGAGAACCATGAAATGAAGCCCATCCTTGTGTACCCTTATACCTGGAGGGTCCTTAAGGATCATCCAGTCCAACCCTCTCCTTCTACAGAACAGAAAACGGAAGCTTAGAAAAGTGAAATGTGTTTCCTGAGGTCATGTAGTCAGTTAGCTACAGAATCAGGATTCCAGTGCCTCCCAGGTCAGAGGCTTCAGCCCTCTAGAGCACTCCAGTGGAGAGATGAGACTCTCTTTCTCCTCTCTGAGCTCTGCATGGCCAGCACAAGCCTCTTCTTTGTAAGGATTTCCTACTCTACATGTTAACAAGAATGTGCACTATGATTGCATTCCTACTTAATTTTTATTTGCCAAATGTTAGCACATGATAACTCTATGTGCATTAACCAAGGACACTGTAATATACTACACCTGAGATTAAAATTTTCCTAGTAAGTCCTAAGACTTCCCTAGAGGTAGCTAGGTCTGCCAAGGTCCATCCCTTAAGATGTTAAAGGATCTGCAAATTTGGCAGCCATGGATTAGGCACAGTGTAATAACCATGCCTAGAAAGATTCTGCACCAATGGTTGGCCCTAACTTAGAGGTAATATTAAGAATGAATCAACACTGAATCATGTTATTTTTTTTTAAGGCTTTAAAATGTGCTAGAAATTTACTCGGAGTAGAGCCGTAACTGATCACAAATTCTGGCCCACGGATAAATATTCAGCTTTTTGATAAAAACCTAATAAAACTGCAAGTTTTTGATAAGCCTGTTCCACTGAACAGAAACATCCCAAGAACATGTGCAGGGAAGATAACTGTGCATGTGGCCAGCAGACGAATTAAAAGGAGTGTGGAAGCTCAGGAAGATAACAAATAGATGGCATTTTCATATGCATGACCTTAGTAAACCTTCAAGACACGATGGGAGGCAAGGAAACCAGGCATTATTGTCTTCTTTTGACAGCTAGGAAAACTGAGGTGTAGAGAAATTAGCTCATTAGTGGTAGAACCTGGGTCTCCTAATTCCCCATTCTATTTTTTTTTCTATTAATTTCTCTGATGACTGTGGTGACCACACATAATGTGACTTCAGAGGAGTAATCCCGATCCCAAATGCCTCAAGAAATCTGGTCTGATTGCTGTATTGTGTCATTTAGAAATGTTTTATTCCTTCATCACCACAAAACATCCTCCTGGCATAGTGTGATTTCATTACTTAATTTTTATAAGTCAGATTAATCTGACAATTATTGTTGTTGTTATGTAGAGTTATTGAAACAGTCTGATCTAGTGGATAAAGTGCTGGACTTGGCCTTAAAAAGATCCTCGTTCAAATCTTGCCTCTGACACTTATTAACTCTGTGAACCCTGGGCAAGTCATTTAACCTTCTAAGCCTAAGACAAACTCCCTAAGGCTCATCCACGAAACAGCGGTGTCAAGAAGACCTTGATTCAAATATAGCCTCAGATACTTACTTGTTGTGTGTGACCACAGACAAGTTATGTACCCTTGTCTGCCTCAGTTTTCTCAACTGTAAAACAGGAATAATAACCGTACCAGTTCAGATCTGGCCTCAGACAGACACTTAGTAGCTGTGTGGCCCTGGGCCCTGTCTACCTCAGTCTCCTCATTTGTAAAATGAGCTGGAGAAGGAAATGGTGCATCACTCTAGGATGCCAAGAAAATCCCAAATGGGGTCACAGGGTCATTGGACAGGGACAAAGGAAACAACAACAAAATATCCCAGGGTTATTGTGAAGTTCCAATGAGATAGTATGTACAAAGTACTCAGCAAACCTTGAAGCACTATATAAACAGTAGCTGCTGCTGCTAATACTACTACTACCACCACTACTACGGCTGTAACTGCTGCTACTATTGCTGCTGTTGCTACTCCTGCTCTTGCTTCTACTATTACTAAGTTCATGAAGTTATACATGTGGAGATACTTCAGAGAGACTAGGGGGGAAAAGGTCAAGTTTCTCCACGGAGACCTGTTTTATAGTCCTAGTTCCATCTTAATCGACCAAGCAAAGACTTCTTCTTCACTCAAAAGTGCCCCAAGTGCATATGCATGAGGCAGAATTTGAACTCAAGTCCTTTAGCTCCAGAGTCTGTTCTTTTTACACAGTGCCAAACTGCCTTAGTTTATCAAGAGGAACAAGACATACATTGTCAGACATGACCAATGGGCCAATCTATTTGATTTCTTATTTATTCCTTTGTTAATAGGTAGGGTTGGAGGGTGGGGATAGAGGGAATCATTGGAAAATTATAGCAGTGCTTTTAAAAAAACATTCCTAGAAGTAAAATTAAATAAAACAAAAGTATCCATTACCAGATCTTCATTAATAAGCCAAAATTGTAGAGTAGAAATAGAAATCAGTTTTCTAAATAATTTGCAATACTCTTGTATTAACTAGAAATGTTCTGTTTTAAAATTCCAAATAATTCAGGTGAAAGTCAGAGTGCCATTCAAATTATCCCAATGTTAATTCTCCACTTTATTTTGTTATCTGCTAGATTCTAAACAGGAGTTCTTAACCTGGCGGTCTGTGTCCTTGTTTTTTCTTTGTTTTGTTTTTATATATTGATAATCATATGGTTATCTTACCTTCCTTGCACATGTTTCTTTTGTAATTTTCTGTATTTTATCCACTTAAAAATATTTTTCAGAGAAGGGTCCCATAGACTTTATCAGACTACCAAAGGGATCCATGAGCCAGAAATAGCTATGATCCTTGTGTGGGAAATTTGGCTCCCTATTCCTGGACACAAGCAGTCCCCCTGAGCCTCTGCGAATGCCATCAAAAGTTTGGGAGAAAGGTATCCAGGGTATACTGGGTGGCTGTGGGTGCTAAGGAGTGTGTTCCAGAAGCAGAGGGGCAAATCACCCCAGAGCCATAGAGAGATTAGAGACCACTTTGTGAAGCACAGTGACCTGACAGTTGGCCAAAGGATATCATAGGAAAGAAAGGACCAGACTGCTAAGGGAAACCCGCACATGAGCCAGAAATCTTCCTCAGAGATAGTGACCTAAAGCTGTCGCCAAATTCCTCTACTTTGGCAGAGCTACTGACAGATGATCTCCTGATACACCAAGGAGGAAAACATTGCTTCAAGAAGACAAGGATAGCCTTGGAAGGCAGGCTATTAGAGTGCAGTGTCCATGTGATTCAGGCTTCAGACTTAGCTGGAAGCCTACACACAAAGCATAGTGTCCAACCAAGTCTATTATCAGGGACACAGACAAAAGGACATGTTCTAGAGTCTCAGGAAACAGTTTCAGAAAACAGGCCTATCTTCTTCTAGAGCCAGACAAACAGATCTTCAGAGGAGAGAGACTCTTCCTTGGAATGTCAAAGCTTCTGGGGCTGTGAGCAGAGCTATATGTAACTAGGATAGGGGAAGCAGGGCTTTGTTCCAGTAAAGCAAAATTTATACAGCATTCAAAATCCTTCAGCATAGGAATAACTAACCTTATGATGGGGTACAGGCTCTGGGAAACCCCTTGAACTCTGAATCTTCCCACTTGATGAGTCATTTGCTTGAGGCCATAAGCCTTTCATTAAGGCTTGGACCAAATCTCTGTTTCTCTTAACCTAGTCTAGCCCTCTATAGTCTAGCTACTTCCCACCCTTGATCTTATCAATATTTCTATACCCAAACCTGTTACCCTGAAACTAGTTTAGCCCTCTATTGTCTTTCATCCCCAGGTAGCCTTCAGCTATTTCCCACCCTTAATCCTTAATAAAAAGCATTTATTAAGCACTATTCTGTGGCAGGCACTCTGCTAAATGCTAGGGATAAAATATAAATAAGCAGTAAGGGGCAGCTGAGTGGTACAGTGCATACAGCATTAGCCCTGGAGTCAGGAGGACCTGAATTCAAATCTGGCCTCAGACATTTGACACACTAGTTATGTGACCTTGGGCAAGTCACTTAACCCCAATTGCCTTGCCTTCCCCACCTCCAATAAATAAATGAAGAAATAAGCAATACAGATCCTGCCCCAAGGAGTTTGCATTCTAAAGGGAGACTACAAGTGAGGGAAGGGAGAAGGTTTGAAGTAAAATAAGTTAAAATAAGATTACAGGCCTCCACCCCTTTTCCCATACCCAAGTAAAATCTGCCTCATGTTGGCCTGACCAGCAGCAGCCTCACAGTATTTCTCTCTCCAGGGCCTGGATCCTTTCTTCGCCCTCCCTCTATCTTCTCTCAATAGAATATCTTTACAGGTTGATTGAATGAGGACACATTTCATGATATAAACATAGGACACAATTTTGTAAAGCTTGTCCTAGTGATGGGGGGAAGGGCAATAGGTTTTACAAGGACTCTGATCAAGATCAATGACCCTGCAATTCAGTCTGGAAGGAATTCACTAGGCTCAAGCAAACTTGGAGTGGAGATTGTAAAAGTTTATTGTTATGCTTTGCAGTGAGCAGGGGTTCTTGGAGAGCCTGCAAACTTAAAGAAGACACAGGTATAGTTTTAAGGAGTCAAGACTAAATCAGGTGTCAATTATACTAACTAGGTGAGTAAGGGTGGGATTAGGGAGGAGTTAAGGAGTGGTCAGCACTTAAAGGAATATGCACTTTTAATGACAACTGTGCAGGCATATTGCCCAAAATTCACTGGGAAATAGCCCAAGGTGGGGCTACCTGGAGGAGTGGTTTTAGGCTTGAAACTTCACTAAGTCAGCTAGTGGTCAGGGCTGACTGAGAAGTGCCTAGTCTACTACCCGTCGGTGTCATGTTTGACAAGATAGTCTTACTATCTTGGAATCTGAGGGAACCAAGGCTAATGGAGACTCAGTATGTGTATAATTACCTAAGGAGTTAACCTATAGATAGTGCATTGAAGGATTCATAGATGCAGCTGGCCACTATACCAGGGGGAGATAACATTTGCCTAATCTAAAATGTATATAGATGGTTTAGTGAAGGATTCATAGGTGTAGCTTGTTATTGTTCCAAGTAGAGATAAACAGTTCATGAGTTGTTGCTGGGCAGAGTGCTGGCAGGGGGAAGGAGCAGAGTTAATGCTCTGAGGCTGGGGAGGGGGAAATGTGATTTTACAGACTGGTTTTACAAATTGATTTTACAAACTGATGTTACAAACTGATATTACAGACATAGATCCCAAGAACCCCATCACTAGGAGTTAAGATTGCTATTTATGGGTCTGGGTATGAGAGTCAACTCCATCACAGAAGCCAAATCCAGACATTTGGCCAATTTCATTACTATCCCAAAGGTACCAAATATCATCACACAATGAGACAGGAACAGAGATTAGAGTTCTGAAATATACCCAAGGCCCTGGCATGGAAGGAAGATTTTACTCCATGAGACTCAGCAAAGCTTGATGGGTAATTGTGAAGGATAGACTATGTGGAAGTTTCCTAGAGAAGAACCCTCCATTCATAAGGGAGGCACAGTTCTGCCTCCCTTTGCTCACTGGATCCTCCCAACAATCAAAAAGTGTGTAGGAAGCCAAAGTGGAACGCCTAGATTCCTTATTGAAAAGACAGTAGGATCAAGTCCTATTTGGGACATTTATTGGTTTCATTACTATGAGCAAGTCCAGAAAGCTTCCAGAACCTTAGTTTCCTCCCCTGTAAAATGGGAATAATAACACCTACCATACATGGTTTCATTAACATTCGACAAGCATTTATTAAGTGCCTACTGATCGAGTCATTCTAGGAGGCAGACAAAAGCAAGCTCTGCTCTCGAGGCTCTCACATTTGAAATTGGGAATTCTTAACCTGGGGTCCACAAAGAGATCCCAGGGAGTCTAAGAACTTGCATAGCCAAAAATCAAATAAAATGAAATAAAAATTAAAATCTCATCTTCATTTCACAAGCTTTTATTGAAAATTAGTATTTCCTTCAACTATTTGAAAACATGGTTGTGAAAAAGGATTCATCCTAGGCTTCACCAGACTGCCGATGGGGTCTATGACACTCTAAAAGACTGAAAATCCTTGTTCTAAATGGATTGTTGTAAGCCTCAAATAAGCTTCTATACTTAAAGTAGTATAAAATGGGAGTTTCTTTTTTAACTTTTTTTTCAATTCAAATGCTAGCTTCTGTTACTCTTTTCCTGTGGTACCAGCAGTAAGAGCCTTCCATAAAATAATTCCATTTCATTTACTATATATGTATGAATTTATGTGTATATATGAATATTATATATGCATATATATGTACATATACATGCACATCACATATATGTGTATAGTACATGCTTTAATGTATATCCCACTTCCCAAGAACATAAGTTCCTTAACAAAAGAGATAATTTCATTTTTGTCTTTGTGTCTCCAGGGCCTAGCTCAGTGCCTAGCACATGGTAGATACATTAATAAATGTTTGCTGATTGATTGATTACTAGCTGGAGAAGTCATATAACTTCCTAGCCACAGCTTCCTTATCTATACAGTGAGAGAGTTGAACTCAATAATGTCCAAGCTCCCAAACAGCTCTAACTATAATCTTACAATTGAATAAAAACCCTTTGAGTATGTATTACTCTCCCCATTCCAAAGCTGAGCAAACAAACGCAGAACAAGTTAAATGGCTTGAGGAAGGCCATGTGGGTTTGCCAAACTAGGAATCTAGTCCTTCTGGATCCCAAGCTCGTTTACCCCTAAAGATGGAGTAAAGGCAAGTAACCTGAAGTAACAAGGGAAAAGGGGGTCTGTCTGAACTGAGTGGTTTACACAACATATACCCCAGTCCATAAAGAAGTCCAGCGGGTGGCCCTAGTGGCTCACCCACAGAAATATTACCTGTGGACATAAGACAGGAAAGCAAGGTGGCCTCCCACTGGGGTCCATGGTTCTTTTCACCCCCCCTGGAGAGAGTAGCACCTGCTCTCCACATCAGGAGAAAAAAAAATGATTGTCTGCCTGAGACAAATATACTCAGAGCTCTAGCCCAAACACAACTTTCCATGGAAACCAAACAAGGGCTTGAGAGAAGGCAAATGCCAACTAGATCCAATGTTTTCTCAAAGGCCTGTGCCCTTGCTTTGTTGGGACTCCAGCTCTATAAGTTATATTTTAAATATATGTTTGTGTGCATGTAGACATGTTGATATAACGAGATGCACGGTCTAGCAAATGACCAGTCTAGCAATGGCCAGGCGTTTTATTACTTTTGGGTTGTCACTAATCCCCAGAGTTATGTCAAGTGAGTTTGCTTAACCCTCCAGATAACAAAATTCCAAGAGAGATGTTGATTTAAGGCCATGAATTCCTTGCCTTTTTTCTTTTGAGAATTCTGAATAATCACAAAAGACAGAATTTGGAATTGTGTCCAAAGAGCTATCAAACTGTGCATATCCTTTGATCCAGCAATGCCACTACTAGGTCTATATCCCAAAGAAATTTTTTTTAAAGTAAAAGGACCTATTTGTACAAAAATATTTATAGCAATTCTTTTATAGTAGCTAAGAATTGGAAATTGAGGTGATGCTCATCAATTAGGGGATGGCTGGAATATGATTATAATGAAATGTGGTGTATGATTGTAATGAAATGTCATTTTACCATAAGAAATAATGAGCAGGCAGATTTCAGAAAAACCTGGAAAGACTCAAATGAACCGATGTAGAGTGAAGTAAACAGAACTAGGAGAACATTGTACACAACAACAGAAACATTGTGCGATGATCAACTTTTATAGACTTAGCTATTCTTAACAATGGGATCTAATACATATCCCAAAGGACTCATGATGAAAAACTTCATACCTAGGACAATCCCAAAGGACTCATGATGAAAAATGCTATCTGCCTCCAGAGAAAGAACTGATGGCGTCTGAATACAGAACAAAACGTACTGTTTTTCACTTTCTTCCTTCCTGTCTTTTTTCTTCCTTTTTTGTTTTGTTTGTGTTTTTTCCCACAAAATGACTAATATGTATTATATGATTACATATGTATAACCTATATCAATAACCACCTTAGGAAGGGGGGAAGGGAAGGAAGGAGGGATAGAAATCAGGACATAGAAGTTAACAATAAATGTTAAATGTTATTTTTACATATAATGGGGGGATAACATATTAAAACAAAAAAACAAAAAAAATGATTTAAAGCTGGATCTTAATCTTACCTGTGACACATGTTGCCTATGTGACCTTGAGAAAGTCTTTGACCTTGCAGTAGCTCCAGGCAGTTCTAAGTTCATTTCCAAAGAGTTTCCACATACCCAGAGTTCCCCATAATGATACAAATCACAGGTCTGGACCAAATATCTTCAGAAGCAGTGGCCCCAGGTTAAACAGGTGTTCAAAAGCTGTCTCACTTAAGCCTCATCAAAGAGAAAAAAATTCATATGCCCATATGGTAGAAATATGTTTTACTCAGTGAGGAAGTAAGAGGGAAGTGATAGTATTGAGTTGGTTCAAACAATCATTCAACAAATATTTGTTACTTGCCTACCAAGGGACCAGGGGACACAATCAAAAGTGAAATAGTCCTGTCCCTAACAAGTCTAGGGAAGGGGTGGCTAGGTGGCATAGTGAATAGAGCACCAGCCCTGGTGTCAGGAGGACCTGAGTTCAAATCCAGCCTCAAACACTTAACTTCCTACTTTCCTGTGGAGTAAGAGATGTCTATACACAATTGAGTGAGTATGTTATTTCCTCTTTGAGCCAATTACAAGGAGATTGAGGTTCAAGTGCTCCTGCCTGCTTCTCTCATCTTCCCTTCCATGGTAAAAGCTCTTTCATGCCTCTTTTATGTGAGGTAATTTGCCCCATTCTGCCTCTTCCTTCCATCTTCTCTCACTGCATTCTTCTTTCTCACCCTTTAATTTTATTTTTTTAGATATCATTCAATCATATCAACTCAAATTCATACCCTCCATGTATACTTCTTCTAATTGCCCTAGTAATGAGAAAGTTCTTAGGAATTACAAGTATCATTTTCCCATGTAAAAATGTAAACATTTTAAATTTATTGAATTACTTATGATTTTTATCTCCTGTTTACCTTTATACTCTTCTCTTGAGGTTTGTATTTGAAAGTCAAATTTTATATTTTGCTCTGGTCTTTCATTAAGAATGCTTTCAAGTCCTCTATTTCACTAAAAATCTATTTTTAACCCTGAAGGATTATAATTCAGTTTTGCTGAGTGGGTGATTCTTGGTTATAATCCTAGCTCCTCGGCCCTCTGGAATATCATACTCCAAGCCCCTCTGATTCTTTAATGTAGAATCTGCTAAATTTTGTGTTACCCTGACTGTAGCTTCACAATATCTGAATAGCTTCTTTCTGGCTACTTACAATATTTTTTCCTTGACCTGGGAGCTCTGGAATTTGACTATAATATTCCTGGGAGTTTTCATTTTGGAATCTCTTTCAGGAGGTGATCAGTGGATTCTTTCAATTTCCATTTTTCCCTCTAGTTCTAAACTATCAGGGCAGTTTTCCTTGACAATCTCTTGAAAAGTGATGCCTAGGCTTTTTGTTTGTTTTAATCATAATTTTCAGGTAGTCTAAAAATTCCTAAATTATCTCTTCTGGATCTATGTTCCAGGGTAGTTGTTTTTCCCATGAGATATTTCACATTTTCTTCTATTTTTTTTTCATTCTTTTTATTTTGTTTTATTGCTTTTTGATATCACATGGAGTCATTAGCTTCCACTTGCCCATTCTAATTTTTAAAGGATTATTTTCTCCCTTGAGCTTTTGTATCACCTCTTCCATTTGATCAATTCTGCTTTTTAAGGAGTTCTTCTCTTCACTGAATTTTGTATATTTTTTCCTATTTGGCCAATTCTTCTTTTTTAAGGCATTCTTCTCTTCATTGGATTTTTGTTTGTCTTTTTACATTTGACGTATTTTATTGTTTAAAATGTTATTTTCTTCTGTATTTTTTGTGCCTCCTTTACCCAGCTATTGACTCTTTTTTAATGATTTTCTTACATCACTTAATTTCTTTTCCCCATTTTTCTCTGCCTCTCTTATTTGATTTTTAAAATCCTTTTTGAGCTCTTCCAGGAATTCTTTTAGGGCCTGAGACAAATTCCCATTCTTCTTTGAGGCTTTGGACTTAGTAGTTTTGACTTTGTTGTCTTCTTCAAAGTTTCTGTTTTTATCTTCCCTTTAACCATTGCAACTTTCTTTTGCTGATTTTGTTTGTTCATTTTTTCAAACTTTTTCTTAACTTTTAGCTTTATATTAAAGTTGGGCTCTACTCCTGAAGTAGAGGGTGCACTGTTCCATGCTTTAGGTTTTTTGTGATGTTGTCTTCAGAACTAGTTCTGGGGTCTGTAAGCTTTCAGTTCTTCCAAGGTAGTATGATCTAAGGAGAGGTGTGTTTATTACTCTCCTGGCCTGTGCATGATCACAAGCACTCTTTTTGCCCTAGAACTGCAACCAGGGTTCCTGCTCCCCAGTGGCTGAAAGCTGTGGTGTGCTAGTGCTCTTCTTTGCCCTGAGACTGCAGCCTAGAACTACAAGCCTGCACGAAGTACCAGCAAAGAGATCTCTGTAATCTCCTTCTGACAAGTTGTCCAACCCCTTACCATCTGTGGACTGAGAGCTCTAGAAACAGCCACTGCAGCCACTGATTCAGATGCCCCCAAGGCCTGCTTCTGGTTTCCTGTGGTCGAGTCAGTACTGGCATAGCACTGGCATGGCACTGCACTCCACTCTTACCCTGGCACAACACACCTTTCCTGCCAACCCTCTAAGTTGTCTTAGGCTAGAAAATTGTTTTGCCTCATTCTCTTTTGGGTTCTGCTGCTCCAGAATTTGTTATAAGGCATTATTTAAGTTGTTTAGAGGGGCCCTTGAGAGAGCCAGATGAGTCATTGCCTTTTCTCTGCCACCTTGGGCTCACTCCCCCACCATGTGTTTCTTATTTTGTCCTCACAACTCTTGGAGGTAGGTGCTATTGTTATTCCTATCTTACTCATAAGGAAATCGATTGAGGCTGAAAAAGCTTAAATGGCTTGCCACTCAGCTTACACTTCTAGTGTCTAAGGCCAAATTCAGGTCTCCTTGACAACAAGTCCAGCATTTTATCCGAAGCACCACCAGCCTGTCTCCAATCATATTGAAATGAAACCAATTATGTTGAAATGCAGTTAGTAAAACATTAAAAACAAATTCATAGACCTCAGGTTAATAATCTTTGCTCTAGAGGTGTTTGGGAGGGACAGGGCCAAGATGGCAGAGTAGAAGCACAAGCTTGGCATGAGCTCCTGCTCTAATCACTTCCAATACGTATAAAAAATTACTCTAAACAAACTTTAGAGCTACAGAACCCACAAAGTGACAGGGAGAAACAAATCTTCCCTTGAAGACAGCCCAGCAGGCTGACAGGAAGGTTCTATCGCAGAATGCCAAGAGCCAAACACAGCCTGGAACGAGCTGCATGGTCCCAGCCCCAGGGCAGCCCCAACCAGTGGTCATCAGAGCAGACTTCAAGAGAGTGAATCATCAGTAGCTGTGGCAGTTTCCAGACTTCTCAACCCATAAACACCAAAGACAAAGTAAAAGGTCAGTGTGGAACTCTGTTGGAACAGGGGGGAACTGAAGAGCATGGACTGGCCTCTGCCCCTGGAGCAAGAAGTGGCAGGGGGCATGGTGGTGGCCACCACCATGTGGCTGCTTCCAGAGCTTCTGGCCTGCAGGGGGACCAAGCAACCATTCAGAGTGTAATCACTCTTGCTTTAACCTGCTTGGATCTGGATCTCAGTCTTGGGTGGTGGTCCTGGGGTGTGTGACCAGTAAGCCAGAGCTTGTGGAGGCTATATAGAAGGCACCCTCCTAATAGCTCCAGCAGCTGTGAAAACCCCAGTGATTTGGGACGTAGCTCTCTCCACTCTGGAAGCAGAGTTCTACTGTGGCAAAGAGCTCAAAAGACAAGTAATTGGCTGGCAATATGAGCAAGTAGAGGAAGCACAAACAGACCATAGAATACTTTTTGCGGGACAAAAAGGCTCAAGGCATGGAGTGGGAAGAAGACAATGAAGTCAAAACTCCTGCATCAAAAGCCTCCAAGAAAAATATGAATTGCTTACAGGTCATGGAGGAGCTCAAGAAGGATTTTGAAAATCAAGTAATAGAAGTAGAGGGAACATTGGGAAGAGAAATAAGAATTATTCAAGAAAATCATGAAAAACAACTCAATAGTCTGCTAAAAGAGACCCAAAAATACACTGAAGAAAATAACACCTTAAAAAATAGACTAACTCAGGGGCGGCTAGGTGGCGCAGTGAGTAGAGCGTTGGCCCTGGAGTCAGAAGGACCTGAGTTCGGATCCGGCCTCAGACACTTAACACACACAAACAAAAACCTAGCCGTGTGACCTTGGGCAAGTTACTTAACCCCAATTGCCGTCCAAAAAAAGCAAAAAAAAAAAAAATAGACTAACTCAAATGGCAAAAGAGGCCCAAAAAGCCAATGAGGAGAAGAATGCCTTAAAAAGCCTAATTTACCAGACAGAAAAGGAATGTAAAAAAACTCACTGAAGAGAATAACTCCTTTAAAATTAGACTGGAGCAATTAGAAGCTAATGACTTCATGAGAAATCAAAATACTATAAAACAGATCCAAACAAATGAAAAAAATAGAAGGCAATGTGAAATATCTTGTTGGAAAAACCACTGACCTAGAAAATAGATCCAGGAGAGATAATTTTAAAATTATTGGACTACCTAAAAGCCACATTAAAAAAAAAGAGCCTAGATATCATCTTTCAAGAAATTATCGAGCAAAATTGACCTGATATTCTAAACCAAAGGGCAAAATGGAAATTGAAAGAATTCACTGATTACCTCTTGAAAAAGATCCCAAAAAGAAAAGTCCTAGGAATATTATTGCCAAATTCCAGAGTTCCCAGGTCAAGGAGAAAATATTGGCAAGCAGTCAGGAGGAAACAATTTGAGTATTGTGGAAACACAATCAGGATAACACAAGACCTAGAAGCTTCTACATTAAGGGATCAAAGGGCTTGGAATATGATACTCTGGAGGTCAAAGGAGGTAGGACTAAAACCAAGAATCACCTACCCAGTAAAACTGAATATAATGCAACAGGGGAAAGTATGGTCATTCAATGAAATTGAGGATTTTCAAGTATTCTTGATGAAAAAACCAAATCTGAACAGAAAATTTGACTTTCAAATACAAGAAGCAAGAGAAACATGAGAAGGTAAACAGGAAAAAGAAATCATAAGGAACTTATTAAAGTTGAGCTATTTACATTCCTACGTGGAGAAATGACAATTGTAACTCATAAGACTTTTCTCAGTATGAGGATAGTTGAAGGGAATGTGTGTGTGTGTGTGTGTGTGTGTGTGTGTGTGTGTGTGTGTGTATACAAGGGTGTATGTGTATATAAATATGATTGTGAGTGTAGGCATATCTATGTTCATGTATACATAGACATGAGTTGATGATGAGTTGAATATGAGGGGATGATATCTAAAAAATAAAATTAAGAGGTGAGAGGAATTTATTGGGAGAAGGAGAAAGGGAGAGATAGATCAGGGTAAATTATCTCATATAAAAGAGGCAAGAGAAAACTGTTACAATGGAGGGGAAGAGCAGGAAGGTGAAAAGGAATGGACAACCTGATTCTCAATAATGAATTTGGCTTAAGGAGGGAATAATATACACACTCAATTGGGTATCTTACCCTACAGGAAAATAGGGGAGTAGGGAAAAGAGAGGGGATGATAGAAGGGAGGGCAGATTGGGGGAGAGGGAAATTAGAAGCAAACATTTTTGGAAAAGGATAGAGTCAAAGGAGAAAATAGAATAAGTTGGGGGGGCAGGATAGGATGGAGGGAAATAGAGTTAGTCTTTCACAATATAACTACTATGGAAATGACTTGGGTAAATACACATGTACAACCCATATTGAATTACTTATCTTCCCAGTGGGGGGTGGGCAAGGAAGGAAGAAGGGGAAAAATCTGAAGCTCAAAGTTTTAAAAATAAATGTTTAAAAATTTGTTTTTTACATGCAACTAGAAAATAAGAAATACAAGTACTGAGGTATAGAAACCCCAGATTGGGGGAAGGGGTATTCAGTAGGCTTGCTATTTTGGGGTGGGGTAGGGGAAAGATGGGGAGAAAAAATTGTAACTCAAAATCTTGTGGAAATGAATGTTGAAAACTAAAAACAAATAAATAAGTTTAAATTTTAAAAAAATACTCCTTGTTCTAAGTGTTTGGTGAAATTTAACACATCTAGTCAATGGCAGATACTAGATTAGAATCCAGGTCTCCTGTCTCTCCTTCAGCAGGCTTTTCATTAACAGGATGGAACTCCTGACTTAAATGATTTATCATTTAAATTGATGTTTCATGCATGCCTTAGGGTGACCTATATTCTCAAGTCATTAAAATGTGTCATTTGGGTGTTTTATTGAGTGTCTATAGCATTAGTTTTTAATTTGCAAAAATATCTCTTCCACTATGAAAAACCACACCCACTTTGGGTTGGTTCTGGTTTCCTACCCCAGACTGGGGCAGCTGGGGAGAAGTGTCAGATTCCCACAAAGAATCCTGGCAATGGGCAGATGCCTGGTGTGGCTGGGAAAGCAATGGAACCTGGTTACTCACTGGCTACTTCATTCTATTGTCCTGTTCATGGGAACAGAGTTTGAGTTGTTCAGCCTTTCATCAGGTTGATTTTTCTTAAAGTAGTAGTTCTGGTTCTACTCACTTCTTTGTCTGAGTAAAGCTGCCAGGCAAAGGCTCCACCTCCCTCCCCAAAGACATCTATTGTGCACGGGACCACACAATTGCCCTCCTCACTGATTGCCTGTGTGGCTGATGAGCCAAGAGGCAACATGTACACAGTTTCATGGTATCATAATTTAGAGCTGGAAGGGCCTTGGAAACCATTTAGACCAACCCCCTCATTTTAACAGATGAGGGAACTGAAGTCACAGGAGTCAGGTGACCTCCCTAAACCAACACAGGAGGGTCTTACCACCTGGAATCCACCAACTCCTAATCCAGCCTATCATCCACTATTCCATGGGGCCCTTCATGGAGCTTATTCACTTAGAAGAAGGCCTGAACCCCTAAAGGCTTTCCATATGGACTAGGCCATTCTTATGATGAGGAAGGAAAAAAGCATTTATTAAGCACCTATTGTGGTAGGTGCTGTGCTAAGGGCTTTATGAATATATACCTCCAAGTGCCGTTATAAAGCTAAAATGAGTTAATATTTACATAGCACTTAGCATAGCATAATACCCGGTTCAAGTAGATGCTATATCTATATCAATATCTAAATGCACATATAAAAACATAATATATACACATAGATTGCTGTTCAGTCATTTTTCAGTCATGTCTAACTCTTTGTGATCCCACTCGGGGTTTTGGCAAAGATACTGGGAGTGGTTTGCCATTCCCTTCTTCAGATCATTTTACAGATGGGGAAACTGAGGCAAGCGAGGTTAAGAGACTTGCCCAGAGTCACACAGCTAGTGTCTGAGGCTGGATTTGAACTTGGGTCTTCCTCACTCCAGGTCAAGCACTCCATCCGTTCTTCTACCTAGTCACCTATATATGCATATACACATATGTGCCTATATACACATGCATGTATGTACCAATATGCACATACATGTGCACAGATAGACATGTGCAATATCCACCTGTGTGTATACATGTATACACATACACATCACAATGTGCATGTATGTACACCTGTGTGCATATTTTACTATAGCTATAACTAACATTTATATAATGCTTACTATATGCCAAGCATTGTACTAAATCCTTTACAATTATTGTCTCATTTGATCCTCAAAACAATCCTAGGAGGTAGGTGCTATTATAATCCTCATTTTACAGATAGGGAAACTGAGGTAAACAGGGTTAAGTGACTTGCCCATGATCAAACAGCTAGTAAGTGTCTGAGACTGGATTTGAATTCAGGTCTTTCTTACTGTATCCACTAGCCACCTCTAAGGGATATAAGGTAAAGCTGCTCTACCCTTCTGCCATACTATAACACACTTAGTTGCCCAAGAGCACACAGCTGATGAACAGCAGAACTAGGGCTAAAGCCCAGGACCCCTAACTTGTAGTCTAATGTTCTCAGAGTTGGGATGAACCTTAGAGACCATTAAGTCAACCCCATCATTCTCCAGATGAAGAATCTGAGGCCTCCATGGGTTGGGCAGATTTTCAAGGTCCAGCAAGTGAAATACAAAAATCTGGTCATAAAGGCAAGTCTTCAGATGCACAGTCTGATGTTCTTTTCAACTCTGCCTCTTACAAAATCAATTGAGGAAAAGAATAGAAGTGAGCAAACTGCAACCTCTCCAGGTGAAACCCTGAGAATATATGATGATAGAACAAGGGACATTTTCATTCAGCAGACATTTATCAAACCTGAGTCATGTGCACAACCCTATTAAATGAGATATTATTTGTAAAGCACTTAGCACAGTGCCTGGTGTACACATAGTAGGTGCTATAGAATGCTTGTTCCTGTCTTTCCTCCTCCTCCATAGGATGCAAGAAAAAGAACTATAATAATATGTACAGTCTCTGTCCTCAGAGAGCTTACAGTCAATCTTGTTGGGGAGATCGTGACACACATAAGAAAAAATATAATGGGAGAAGTTAAATAGCAGTGTTAAGAGTTAAATAACAGTTAAAGAAAAGAACAGTGCAGCTAGATGGTACAGTGGCTGAAGCCTTGGGTCTGGAGTCAGGAAGACCTGAGTTCAAATCTGGCCTCAGACACTTACAAGCTGGGTCACCCTGGGAAACTTACCCCTGTTTGCCTCAGTTTCCCCATCTGTAAAATGAGGGGGAGAAGGAAATGGCAAACTACTCCAGTATCCTTGCCAATAAAACCCCAAATGGGGACATAGGGAGTCCAATACAATTGAACAGCATAACTAAAGATTTGGACACAAAAGCTAGCATGAGGCAGTGTGTGATTAAGGGTCAAAATAAGAAATGCTCTGAAAAACAATTTAGAGAAGGAAGAGAAAGTTAAAGTTCAGAAAGATCCTAAGAGGCTATCTCTTAAATTTTTACAAATGAAGATGACACTTCAGGCATCCTTTTAATGTTTGCTCCTCCACACCTCCCTCTAACCCCCGCCCCCCAAAAAAATCCCTCCTCCACCACCAGGATTTTTAAAAAATTTATTTATTGGCTTTTAGTTTACACCACCAGGATTTTAAAAAAATATTATAAGAAAGGCAATGTGGCTTTTTTTTAAGAAAACATTTTTTAAAGAAGTCATTAACATTTCACTAAATAATCAACAGGTATTATCACAACTTTCTAGAGGCTCCTGGGGCAAGTGATGCCAAGGGCCCAGGAAGTCCTGGTTCAGCATCTCAAGGAATAGAGGGAATAGTTATCTATACACACCTACTATGTGCCAGGCACTCATTCTCACAACAAA
Organism: Gymnobelideus leadbeateri; assembly: GCA_011680675.1. NCBI lineage: Eukaryota > Metazoa > Chordata > Mammalia > Diprotodontia > Petauridae > Gymnobelideus > Gymnobelideus leadbeateri. The sequence continues at coordinate 14,754 of WOXC01003085.1, read as the reverse complement.
CTTGGTAGTTGGGTGCGATGATTATCCCCATTTTACAGTTGAAGAAACTGAGGAAACAGAAGTTAAATAACTTGCCCAGGGTCACACAGCTAATAAGTGTCTGAACTGAGGCTAGATTTGAAGTCAGGTCTTTCTGACTCCAGGCCCAGAATTCTATCTACTCTGCCACTCTAGCTGCTTGGGATCTGTTGACTATACAGCAAGGCTCCTATCCCCAAGGTAGAGAAGGGAAGGCAGTGTGACAAGGCAGAGAGAAAGACAAAGCAGTCTGAACTAAGTATCCTGCTCTTCCACACTGCCTTAATATTTTACCATTAGAGATTCATTTCTTTGAATTTTGTTTCCTGTTAGAATGACAATACCTTGAGAGGCAGATACCCATAGGGTTGTAATGAATTGCCCCCTATTTAGTATAAATTAGTTGACTGGAGACATTTTAACTTTTGATAAGAAAGATGGAGAAGTTAGAGCCCCTATCAACATGCAAGGCACCTTGCTGGGAGCAACAGAGAAGGACATTGTAGAGGAACTTGGCTGATTTCAGTTTGACTGAGGCCTGGGACTAGGTGGGGACGTCAAGTATCAGACTAAGAGAGGAGGATTTATGCAGCTATCACAGCAACACTATGTTCAGTATTAAAAGTCTGTTCTTAAGACATTAAAATGGGTTTAGACCTATACCTTCTCCAAGGCCAGACTCTGCCCTAAAGTAGAGTCTTAGGACACATTATTCAGGACATGATGACCAGAACAAGGAACTATTTTTGGTCAGAGCTCCATAAAAGAAAGCCTTGAATGGGTCATGGATGGAGATGGGGGAGGTGGGGAAAGGTCCATTTTAAGAGATACTTGTTGAAATGAATGTCTGCTGATTCTACCTCTTCTCATCCCTCTCTCCTCTTCCTCTTTTCCCTCTCTCCTCTTCCTCTCTTCTATTCCTAGCATCCTTCAGCTTTAATTATTTTGGGGAAACTTGTCCAAACACAATTGATGCCTCAATGTGTGGTTTCCCCTCTTCCCCCCTGCCCCCCCACTTGCCTTCTGGTTCCATCATTCTTGGATCTGACAACCTCATGCCAAAGGAGACAAACATGGGAATCCTGCTCCCTGGCCCTTACAGGAGATGCTCAAAAAAAAATCACGTGGGGCTTCTGGCCAGGACACAGAGTGGTACTCAGCAAACCTAAACATTGCAAACTTCCTTGGGACTGCCAGAGAGAACAGAGAGTCCTATCTCTGCCTTAGGCACTCCTAAAGGGACCAGATGGAAGAAGCCTTATTCGGGCATCCACCAGCAGCCTTGTACCTTTACTCCAGATCTGGAAATCTGCAAGCACACCCCTGCCCTTCCCTAATACCACTCCCCCAACACACACACATACACACACACACACACACACACACACACACACACACACACACACACACACACACTTGTCTGAGGAATTCACATCCTTTCTAAGACTGTCCAGCGGGGGTAGTTGGCCTCCCCTCCCCCACCACCAAGCAAAGAAATTGTGGGGAGTAGGGAGGGAGGGAGGCTCCTTAACCCCCAATGTTAAATAACAGTGGTTGTAACCTTGCTTTTGCAAACTGGAAATAGTTCCCAAACAAAGGACTTACCTTAAATCAGGGGCTCACATCCTGAACTCTATGAACTTTAAGTAGATATATAGATATGATAGAGATAGAGATAGATACATAGATATATACATAGATACATACATAGAGATACATAGATATATACATAGAGATAGATACATAGAGAGATACATAGATACATACATAGATAACTGTATTTCAGTATAATTGGTTTTCTTTGTAATCCCTGTGTATTTTATTTGATGTATTGAAAAACAATATTCTGAAAAGGGGTCCCTAGACTTCACTAGGCTGTCCATGACCCAGAAACCCTGACTCAAATGCATAATCCTTTTGGGTCAGAATCACATCTTTTTTTTCTCAGATCTCTATGCAAGTGACAGCCTTTAGCTGATTTTGCTGGGGCTCCTTCCCCCTGACCCCTTCCACGTGTTCCCCCCATACACTAACACTCACACAAGGGGGAGGTCAGGTCATTCCTTCTGTTTACTTATCCTGGGAATCAAGAGGATCACCTACCTTTCCCCCCACTACATCTTTTTGTTTCTAAGCCTCCCTGGATGCACATGCACTTGACCCTGATTTAAACCCACTGTAGAGAGAATCCCTCTCCCTAGTGCCCTGATTCCCCACCCCTCACTTTCTTCCTTTCCCCACCCTTGTCACTGCCTTTATTTCCAACTCCTACAAGCTGCTTCATCAAAACATACAGGTCATAAGAAAGAATCCAACACTAAAATCACAGTAACTGACATCTATATAGAACTCTAAGGTTTGCCAAGGACTTTATCACTTCTGATCATCACTGACACACTGTAAGATGAGTTTTGTAGGAATTCTGTTAAGTGTCTTGCCCAGATTCTCCAAATACCTACAAGAGGATTTGAAGCCAAGTCTTGCCGAGTCCAGGGTCCATGCTTCCTCCCCTACCCATGCGGCAGCAATATGACACGGCCCACCAGCTCAAACTTCTCTCTATAGCAGAATAGCATTTCCCATCTCTGCTTACCTCATCTCCATGTTCTAATAATTTCTGTTGTTCACGCACGTCTGAATCATAACACACCAATACTGTCCATGGGATTTTCTTGGCAAAGATACTGGAGCAGTTTGCCATTTTCTTGTCCAGTGGATTGAGGTAAGCAAAGGTTAAGGGACTTGTCCAGGGTCACACAGCTAGTGAGTATCTGGGGCTGGATTTGAACTCAGGTCTTCCTGACTCCAGGTCCTGTGTTCTATCCACTGAACCACCTAGTTGTCTCCACCAAAACTCTCTAGTCCCCACCCCCCACCACTACTAAAAACTGCTCTTAGGGAAGGGTTTGAGAAGCTCATTCACTTGTTTAATAATGTTCATGATGAAACTTCAGTAAATCAATCAACAAGCATTCATTAAACTCCTAGTATGCATTTATGGAACTGCAATTATGCGTCAGGCCCACTGTGAGCACCAGGAAAGTCAAGGAAATACACACAAACCTCCCACGGTCCCTCAGGAAGCATATGTTCTATTGGCAGAGACTATGTGTAAATAATGAAGTACACAAAAGAGGGAGCTGTTATTGTTCAGCCCCCTCTTCATGACCTCATTTGGGGTTTTCTTGGGCAAAGATAATGGAGGGATTTGCCATGTCTTTCTCCAGCTGATTTTACCGACGAGGAAACTGAGGCAAACAGGGTTAAGTGACTTGTCAAGGGTCACACAGTTAGTAAGTGTCTGAACTCAGATCTTCCTTGACCAATGCTTTATCCACGGTTCCACCTACCTGCCCCTAGAGGGAGAATAAAGAGAAGTTCATTTCTAAGAGAAAGGTATTAGCATCAGCTGTGAACCTTGCGGGGAGAGGAGAGGAGGAAAGGGGACTGAGAAAATGAAACACCACTTTGGAATAATCACCTTTTCTTAAGTCTATAGAATCTAATAATATATAAATGAATTTCTAATTGGGGAATTTCAGGAATCAGCAGATGGGAGACAGGGAGGGGAGAGGGCAGAGGGACCTTCCCAGAACTCTTTTCCTAAGTCCAACACTGCACAGAAGTATGGCAGACATTTCTCTTCCCCAGCTATTGTTCTGAACATAAGTTTCTATCCTGGAATCTCAAGTGTTGTTTTTGCAGGAAAATGTTTTCTCAGGGAAAATGTTCTTGGTTTTCCATCCCTATTTCACATCCAGTTATATGACAACTAAATTCTGGAATTTCAGGAGGCAATTTATAGCAACAAGCTTTTAAATTAAGGAGAAATGTGGATAAACTTACGTTGGCTTATAGAAATTATGTACACATGTATATGCATGGATATATACACGTGTGTATATACATACAAGTTTGTGTGATAAATGTGCATATATAAATATATCCCTACATGTATGTTTTGTATGCTGCAAAGCCTTAGGCAGATGTATGTATTATGTATATTACATTCATAGTAGACTAGAGCCAGCTTGAACAGGCTTAATTTTCAGTGTGAGTATTTACACCTCAGAAATCAACAAATAGGAGAAATCAGGGCTTATTAACTATTTTGTTGCTTGTCTAGACTTGAGAAACTGATGGGGAAAATGTTAATACTGTAGATTAAACTTTAAAGTGTGTCATGTGTCTATTCGAATGTCTTCAATAGGGATGATTTGTGCACCAAACAGGTGTTAACAATAAGAATTAGCTTTGAGAACAAAATAGTAAACACAAGCAGAATTTATCATTTTGCCAAAGTGAACAAAAACCATTTTAATGTCCTAACATCTCCTAAATAAGCCAGTGACCTTACTGGTGAGAGCCAGCAAACAGCAGGGTATAATTTAAAATTCTGCAGTCTTAGAGTTACAAGAGCTTGAGTTCAAGTTCAGACTCTGGAATATATTAGCTTGTGACCTTGGGCAAATCTCCTGAATCTCTAAATAACTATCAAGGTTCAAACAAGAGAACAGACATGATATTCTATTTCACTTCAGTGTCCATTATGAAGGTTCTGTATTGGGTGTGCTGGGAATCCAAAGCGAGGAGGCAGCGTTGGCACAGGGAGAAAAGCATTTTTGTTCTAGAGTAGGAGGAGGACCTGGGTTCAGAATCTGCCTCTGATACATACTGTACCTGTGGCTTTGGCCAGGTTTTTTAATCTTGTTGGGCCATGATTCCTTCATCTGAAAAATGAAAGGGGTATTCTATGCCAATAATGTAAAATTCAAACAGAAACAGGGACCATTCATTGTATGTAAGAATCCCTGTAGGCTGCATATTGACTTAGAAAGTCACACATTAACATCATCTATGTTCTATTACATATGTGTGTGCGTGCATGTGTGTAAAATTTAGTTAAATATTTCCCAATTACATTTTAATCTGGTCCTGTTCTTACTCAGGATTTGCAGTCCCCAGGCTATGTGTCTGGCACCTCTGAAGTGGATGACTGACCTCTGAGGTCCCTTAGAGCTTCAGATCTATGAATTATGAAAAAAGATATAGCCCTGGGTGTCCAAGTATTTACAGTCTTAGGAGGAGTAAGGACTCCTTACTTACTCCAGGACAGGAGTAAGACATGTACACTGATATTTATAATGCAAATTGAAAATAAGTGTAAAAGGAAAACCTAGACAATGTGCCAGGAGAAATTCCAGGAGGGGGAAATTATTATACTCAACTTGATGGGGGAGAGGAGAAAAAGAGAGACAGAGACAGAGAGAGAAGGAGGGAGGGAGAGAGAGAAAATATGAGAGAGAGAATCAGACAAATAGAGAGACAGAGTCATGGAATGTCTGTGTATAGAAGGAAGAATTTCAATTAGGTGGGAACAAGCTATATCCCCTGGAAGGCCAGGCCCTCTGGCATCTGAAAATTTACTACATGTGCGAAAGCCCCTCATATACCCAAAGACTTCCCTATAGGTTGAAGTGAATATAGCTTTAGCTCAGAACTCTGAAAAGTAAAATTCCATTTCAAAGCCTTTTCTGCCTCTTAGCTTGGGCCTGCTCCTATCTATGGGGCAGCTAGGTGACAGAGTGGACAAATTCAACCCCAGACATTTACTAGCTGTGTGACCCTGGGCTAGTCATTTAACCCTGTTTGCCTCAGTTTCCTCATCTGTAAAATGAGCTGGGGGAGGAAATGGCAAAGCAACTCCAGTGTCTTTGCCAAGAAAACCCCAAGTGCAGTCACCAAGAGTAGGACATGACTGAACAACAACACTCCCATCTATTGTGGTTGTCTTCTCTTCTCTGCTTTGGCAAATGACCTCCATCTGATGAAGTTCATGTTTTGCAGTGAAAGGAGCAGCCAGAGCAAAGCTTCCTCGGGTCAGGGCAGACATGTCTTTGCAGGTGCCCCAACATACATGTGGAAAATCAGAGAGATATAACTGCTAGAAAGGGGCCAGGATTTTATAGCTGCTGTGAGTCTACCAGAGGAATGCATTTAAGAAAGTCAGCCCCTGGACCATCTATACATCTCATCATCCACATCTATAAATGAGAAAGACAGTTTATTACTCTGAATAGCCCAGATGTGGTGTGTAATGTTCATGACAGAAAAAGATCAAACATTCCAGGAAAAATGAACAGGAAAGTTGAGTTTTCTGCACCCCCAACCATATGGAAAATGAGTTAACTTTACCCCAGTTGCATTGCAGACCAGTGACGGTGAGACTGTGGTTGCCAATATGAAAAGCCAGAACCTTGGTCTGGGCCCAATAAGGTCGCTGATTAATCACAAGCTTTCAAAAAGATTTTTTTTAAGTGGATAAAATTCTGGGATGGATGCTGACCTGAAACATTGACAGAGCTGGCAGCTGCTTGAATAAGTAGGAAGGAATGAAAGCATTGATTAAGCTCTTACTATATGCAAAGCACTGTTTTAATGGCTGGGAATACAAATAGGAAAGTCAAACTCTGCTCACAGAAAGTGACTGTTCTAATGACAGAGGCCATACATATGGAAGGGATCCGTGGCAAGTCAGATGGAAGGGCCCCATTTCCTTAGGGTGCAGGGGTAAAGCAGATGCTTTTCTCTATAGGTCTATTTCCACTGGCAAAATCGTATCAGTTTCTGATGCTGAACCGTTTGACAGTACCAAGAACTATGGCGGGAAGAACATTCATTTCTGGGTCTTCAGTAGCTTTGACCATAATACCCACAGAAGTAGTTGCCAGGCTGTGTCTCCATTGGAGTTAGAACAGGAGACAGGGCTGGGCTGGATATACTGCTATCCCTCTTGGGTTCAGGGTGCTAGGCTGTCTCCATCAGGGTCAAGATGGTGGTCAGGGTGATGGTGGTGCCTTCATGGTGTGGTTTAAAAGACACCAAAACATTCACCTGCCAAACATATCCTTCTATCTGGCAATAGTACCGGAAATTCTTCTCATTAGAGACACCCTAGTTTTACAACATTGTACATCCCTACAGAATCAGATAATCACAGAATTTTAGAGTTGAAGATAACTTAGGAAACGTCTAATGCAATCACTCACTAACCTCTAAAGTATCCTTGATATTTACCTTCTGCTTTAATACTTTTAGCAATGAGAATCTCAGTATTTCACAAGGCAAGATATTCCCTTTGTCATCTGCTCTAATTGGCTTCTCTATAGCTTCTGCCTCTTTGTCCTAGCTCAACCTTCTGGAGCTACCCAAGGTAAATATAATCCCACTGCAAATATCTGAATCATCTGATCACAGGATCATCAATCAATCAACAAGCATTTAGTAAAATGTTTATTATGTCCCAGGCTCTGTGCTAAATGCTAGGGTTATACTTTCAGATTTAGGGTTAGAAGGGACCATAGAGGCCATTGAGTTTCATCTCCTTTTAAATTTTTAACAGAAGAGAAAATGGAGGCCCAGCAAGTTGAAATTACTTGCCCAAAATCATATAATGTAATGAATGAAAGAGGCAATATTTGAAAAAAAAATCTTGCCACCCACCAAATCTTTTCTTCTCCAAACTACAAAATTCCCTTTTTTCTTTAAAAATTTCTCAGAGTAGGGGCAACTAGGTGGCACAGTGAATAGAGCACTGGCCTTGGAGTCAGGAGGACCTGAGTTCAAATCTGGCCTCAGACACAACACAAAAACTAGCCATGTGACCTTGGGCAAGTCACTTAACCCCAATTGCCTTCCAAAAAGCAAAAAAAAAAAAATTCTCATATGCCCCATTTTGGTAGGACCTCTGCCTCAGGAAAATAAAGGTGGTGTTTAGAACTGGATAAAATACCTTAGATATGTTCTGGCCAGTGAAAAGTGCAATGGGGCTATTTGCATCTCTTGATCTAGTCACTGTCTTTTTAATACAAATTAGATTTGCATTCCAGAAACAGCACAGAAACATGGAAACTATGCTAGGCTTAATTTCAAACAGACCCGTGTTAAAGTCCTGCCTCTGACCTTTCCTAGAGGTGTGACCATGGTCAATCTCTTCATTTCTATGTGCTTCAGGTAGAAGTCCTTAAAGGTCTCAAGATTGTTGTTCTTATTGATTCTTAATGGAGGTAATTCTTTTTTTTTCCAATGAAATCTCAGATTCTCACTAAATTTATGTTTGCTTTTCTGGAAGTCACATTAATTGTTGGCTCATAAGGAGAAATCAGCTAAAGTCATTATGTCTTTTTTAAAAATTTAATTTAGTTTAATTTTTATCCTGAACTTAACAAATATCAAATAAAATGAGCATTTCCAAATATAAAGTAGAACAGAAGAAGAATTATCCACTGCAATGGACAATTGAGGCAAATACAGGGCAGCAAGCCAATTAGGATTTTTTAGGAGTGCTTATTTATTAGCTGGTGGCTCACTGGCTCACTGGCTAATAAATAAGCTCTCTGTGAATTCTAATTGGCTATGCTGTCCTGTATTTGCCTCAATTGTCCATTACACCACCACTCTTTTACATACAACTTCCTTTTCCTTTCAAATATAAAATATATTCAGCATGAAAGTTTCAAAGCTGTTCAGCTTGTTTGTTTTTCCTTATGGTCTTCCTTTTTTTTTGTCTTTTACGCATTAAAAAAATGCCTCAGCAGCTCCCTTTTCTTCTTCTTCTTCTTTTTTTTTTTTACAATCCTAATATATCACTAGGACCTGGCCCAGTGTACATAGTAGGTGCTTAATAAATGTTTGCTGAATGATTACTTTCTTTGACCCACAAATCAGAACCCATTTAAAAAGCTCTATTTTCTTACCATTTCCTCACCTATTTCAGGCTTTCATTTCCTTTTAATCATTCTCTTTCCACTCTTTCCAGTTTTAAGTTGAAACTTCTTGATAAAGAAGACAAAATAAAGTTAGGAGTTGGATAGTTCCACTTTCTTTCTGCCATTTGTTCTCATTAAACTATCTGCTCCTTTTCAGGATCTTGACCCTTCTCTATTTTTCTCAGCCTCTCTTATAAATTCATGCAATTCTTGGTATATAGTGGGGTGGGGGGGAAACACAAAGAGGGTGTCAAGAGAACTCTCTTCTCTTTTCTAAAATCAGAGGAGTTGGGTTTGAATCCTATCATTGCCAATTTTCTATTTCTTTGATCTTGGACTAGTCCCTTAACTTTCCTTTTTTTTAAGGGGGGAAGGCAAGGCAATTGGTGTTAAATGACTTGCCCAAGGTCATGTAGCTAGTAAGTCTGAACTCAGATCCTCCTGACTCCAGGGACAGTGTTCTATTCACTGAACCATCTAGCTGCCTTATCCCTTAGCTTTCCTAAGACTCAATTTCTTCATTTATAAAAATGACACAGTTGGACTACATGGCTTCTGAGATCCTTTCATGTTTTTGCCCTTGGTTTTATGTGTCCCAGCTTCCACCTGTTGTCCTTGATGCTTTAAAATTCTAACTCACTATGCTGATTGTTTCCTTGCTTTTACAAACCCTAAGATGATCTTTTCTCATTCTTCCACCCCAGGTATTCATTTGACTCAGAACATACTTTCCCCATTTCCTAAGAGATAAAATTGCACCCAGTCATTTTGACAAAATCAGACCTAGTTCCTCATCCTACATATAGGGCTTTTTAAAATTGCTATCATTCTTGCATCTGTGACAGTCTCATGATACATTATTAGGAACATATTACCCATATCCTCCACATGGCTGGCTTTCTCCCACAACAACAAGGCTTCTTTTCTTTTTTAATCATTATCTGCATTTTTCCTACCATGCTTCCTGACCAAGGCCCTTTTCACACCTATCACATCTTCCCTTACAATCACAAGATTTTGGAGCTGCAAAGACGTTAGAGCATTTAGTCAAACCCCTTCATTTCCCATAAGAGGAAACTGAGTTTTCTCATTGCAACTAATCTGCAAAATGCAGAATTTCCCTTTTTCTTGCCATCTTCCCTCACCTTGCCTTCTGAAGCCCTTGCTTGGCACTCTTTATTCTATTGATCCATGTTCCTTTATACCATCCAATAGCAGACAGAAGACAAGATCTTTGCTGAAATGCCTAATTATATCAAGAGAAGGTATAAGTAAGGAAAGCAGTCAACATGGAGCCAGAAGCCTGCTTTGCTTAGGTTGGTGCATATGCATCAGCATGATGAGGGATGTACTGCACCCCCAGGAAGGACTAGAAAAAAAAAAAGAAGGGATGATCACAGGTGCTGGAGGGAGAAGAGATCAGCTTTATAGCTTGGCTGAGTCAGCCTTTCAGAGTGGGGCCCCATTATTCAGCATGAAGTGTTGTGTTTTCCCAGAACATCAGAGATGCCCTATGTTTAGATATAAAAATAAGATACATTCCAAATCAAAAGAGAAACTAATTTTGGATCATCCCTCCTTTGGGGAGTGGAGTGGGGAAGGCGGGGGTAGAGGATCCATTTCCTGTACAATGCTAGTCCTTTGTTGGCAGATAACTGGGGGTTGACTCTGTTCAGCTGTTGACCTCCTCACTCCAGACCCATCTGTCTCTACTCTTTACATTTGACTGCCCCTCCCACAATCCCTCTGGCTAACCAGCTTTTACTCATCTTTCCTCACATTGTGACTTTTTTTTCCATGTTAAGGCAGCATGGTGTCATGGGACCGGCAGTACACTTGAAGGTGAAAGACTTTGTTTGAGTTTTGACTCTGATCCCTCTTACCTGTGTAACCATGGCTGACTCATTTAACTATTCTATAACTCAATTTCCTCAGTGAGATGATATACATACTACCTTATAGGGTTATCGCTTAGGGAGGAGCAGCAGCACTGGTGGGAGGGCTTGCTCAGCCCTTATAGGGTTGCTCATCCATCTTTCATGTCTACCTTTGACCCAGCTCTCACCTGTCACTCCAAGAAGCTGTAGCATGAGTAGCAGCCACAGCCTGATAAAACTGTCTCTGCAGAGAGGCTAAATCAGGTTGAGGGAACCTGATTTAGGTGAGTTAGTGAATAGTGAGTTAGGTGGATATCCGCACCAAGCATGTGGATATCCATGGTGGAATGGGCAGATGAGAACAATGTATTCCAGTGGCCACAAAGGCAGCTGAAGCAGGTGCTCTGGTGTACTTAGAGCTTGGTCAGACACTAAAGATGCCAAGGTCTTCCACTGTATCCTAGGCCATCCCAGTCATCCTGGGTTATATCTTGCCACTGGGTTTTAATGACTCTGGAATGAGAAAGTGAAGGTGATAACTGTGCAACTGCCTCACTTAAATCCAATTCAGGAGCAAGTCAAGACATCACTCCATGATGTCACTGGTCCCTTTCAAAACAAAGGATGAACTACAAGTATGTAATATGAATACAATATAATCACTAGATATATAGCTACCACTACATTATACAAAGTACTATTAATATTTAATATTCATGTTATCATGAACATTACTAATTCCTATCACAGTTCTCTGATTTCCACTGCTCAGGGGGTAGAGTTGCCTATGAGAAACATTCATCCCTAACGTGACCACTACATACTACATATGCCTGAGACAGAAGACAGCTTGATGATTTCAAGCTGCTCACTACTGCAAAAAGCCCACCTTTAAACACCCATATTGCCCCAAATGCTAGATGACTGCAAATCATAGAACACCATGACCTCAGAAGAATCCAAGTTGTAACTGATGCAAAGACAATTTAAAGATCCATGGTAGGTGTGAGCAGGCTGTAGCTTATTATTGACAGTCACTTGCCAGGTGCTGTGTAAAAGGCCTATGTTACAATAACAGCTGAGTCTGACATAGTGCTTTCTAAACTTTGTCATTTGAGCCTCATAATAGCCCTGTGAGGTAAATGAATCCTTTCCCCTCTTCTCACCTGCCTAATTGACATCTAAGAAACCTCCATCTCGGGGGTCCTCTTTTCCTCCTTCATAATTTCCTCCATAGCACCATCATTTTTAAAGGGTCCCACCCATGCTTCAGCTCACTCTTACATGTTCTCTCTTTGGAAGCCTCCTTCTCCTCACCTGCAGCACAGGCTCTTCCTTCATGGATAGCTTTCCTCCTCCCTTCCTAGCACCCCCATATGTGTTGTCTTTCTCCATTAGAATGTAAGCTCCTTGAGGTCAAGGATGGTCTTGCTTACTTGTGCTAAACTGAATCTGTGAATTGGGGAATTGGGTTAATCTTCTATGGGGAAATGAAAGCCTTGAACAAGAATCATACTGGTAGGATAAATAGCCATAAGATCACACATCTATACGATGAGGTATGGACTCTGGGAGCCCCCTAGAGCTCTCCTTGAGTCCTTGAGGTACAGGCTCTGGGAACCTCCTTTGGACTCTTGATTAAATCATCCCATTTGATGAGGCATTTGCGCGAGGCAATAAGCCTTACATTGTGGCTGGGCACAGACCTCTAGCCTAGTTACTAACTGCTAACTCCTAACTCTAGCCTAGTTACTAGCCTAGCCCTCCATTGTTCACCTACTTCCCACCCTTGAGCCTATCAAAATATGGCTTCACCCTTGAACTGGCCTAGCCCACCATTGTCTGTAGCCTCCAGCTACCTCCCACCTGAATCCCTCATTGACCTCATTAACTCCTCCTGAAGACCCTCCCCAAACTCCTCCTCTAGACCACCCCTAGATTCCTCCCACAAGCTTCTGTATATAAGACCCTGTCTTGTCTCCATGTTTGTGAGAGTGCCAAGGAATAGTGAGAGCGCCATAGGATAGTGAGAGCACCATAGAATGCCATGTGAGAGCGCCATAGAATGACCTACCACAGACTTACTCTGTGTCTAATGCAAGTGAACTTCTAATAAGCTTTACTTTTCTTTGGCTGAGAAAAGACTTGAGTAGAATTCATTTGGCAGGACCCAGCATGTTGGTATTTTGGGGTCTCCAGAGCAACCCTAACCCTCTTTATGGGTAACCTCTTCATATGTAAGTACTAATACATACATATCCTATTATGAAGATGGCTGAATTTGCAGGGGTTTGGATTAGCAGGATTGTCTACACCCTTCCTTGGGTCCCACCTCTACCTTGTGTGGGTGGGGCCACTGTTTCTCAACTGATCCCTTCAGGCAACTCTGTCTAGTTCCAGCCTGTCTTCACCCCTGGGATGGTGGGGGTTTCCTTTAACCATTTGGAAGATATGGGAAGATATTGGAAGAATATATATGGAGATATATCAGAGGCCCTATAGCAACCAGTCTTCTAGATACCTATTAATAATATTAGTAAGAACTGCCATTGTTATTAGTTTATTCTTTGGGGAATCAATAAATAGTCTAGATTTAAGCTCTTTGTTTAGGGAGCTTAATAACAGACTTTCAAGAAAAATTTCTTTAGTTTATTTGAGCTCCCTGTTGGATACCCCAGTGATTAGTACTCTATCCTGTCTCTTTCTCCCTGTCTCCCTCTTGTCTCTTCCTTCTGTCTCTGTCTGTCCATCCATCTGTCTGTCTGACTCTCGTGCTCTCTCTCTCTCTCACACACACACACACACACACACACACACACACACACACACACACACACACACACATTTGAGCAAATCAAAGTCATGCACACAGGAGAGGGAAAGGTCACTATCTTAGTTTTCAGTAAACACAGAGCTATAGTTTCTCCTGTACTGACCCCAATGACTTCAGCATAGTTTGGCTCCCCACTCACCCCCACTTCCCATTCAAGATAGTAGTAGCAGCAAGAGCAGCAGCTGGTCCTCAGGAGCTCCATTCACCTCCCTTCTTTGGACCACAGTAATCAACCCCCACCCCATTAAGCACAGAGCCTAGGGATTAGGAAGAGATGGAGGCAAGTCTCCCTTGCCTCTACCTGCCCCCACCTTCCTTTGGCTAGGATCGCTTTCCATCATCATTGCCTGACTTCTACGTGTTCATTAGTCCTCTGGCAGGCTTGCTTTCCTCTCCCTGACATCATCCCCTCATAGCATCTCCTGTTCTTCCCCTCTCTCTTGGGGAGGGGAGGAATTGAGCTCCCTATATATATTCCCTATAGTTCTCCAAGCAGAAAAACACACATTATGTTCATCCTAATTCTGTGTCAGCTTCCCTGAGGTATAGATGGTTATTTATATGGCAGAACACATACACATGTAGACATACCAATCAGCCCTTTAACCTTATATTTGTCCTAAATATTACTTAGGTGTCTCCCACCTCCACTCCATTACCTAGATTGGAACCAGATATTTCTATTTGACCCAAATCCATAGCCCTCCAAAATCGAATGAAGCAATACTCTAACTTAGACCTCACCCCCTGGAACTTCTAGTTCAAATACTACCAACCTCCATCCCCTGTAAGCAGCCTATTAATCTTCTTCTTTGGAACAAGATAATCCTTCTAGCATGGTTTCTATTACAGCACAAATAAATAACCTAGGAGAGATCACTTAGGCATTAATGCACTAACACACATAATTTCCTTGATCACATGATTGTCGCTAAGCAAAAATACATGAACTAGGATTAGAGGACAAGTCCCAGAGAAAAGAGAGCCTAGAGCAGAGGTTCTTAATCTGGGAAGCACGAACATGTTTGTTTTTTTAAATCTTGATAACTGTATTATAATATAATTTATTTCCTCTGTAATCCTACGTTACACATTTAAAAGTATTATTCTAAGAAGAGGTCAATAGGGTTTGCCAGACTATCAAAAGGGGTCTATGGCACAAAAAAGAAATGTTGAACTAGGCCATGGGTTGTTTTAGGTGAAGACAAATCCTACTCCAGAGCTAGCCTAGAGTCAGCTCTGCCCGCTCTACTCTGTG